>OZJO01004398.1:0-10059 GCA_900406225.1 Acrobeloides nanus | reverse complement strand
TAATTTTTCATGCTTCGAAAATGCGCGCAATCGATTTTTCGCCTAGAAATTAGTCTAAAAAGTTGGTTTTTAGAAGAAAATCAGAAAAAAATTTTCGCGTCGAAACGCAGTTCTACCCTGATTTTCAAGGTCAAACTTAATTTTTCACGCTTCGAAAATGCAATCGATTTTTCGCCTAGAAATTACCCTAAAAAGTCGGTTTTTACAAGAAAATCGGAAAAAAAATTTTTCGAAAAAATTCACGTTCAATGCGGTCGCTGATCGACAGTAGTTCCGGTTTTTCTATGCGAGAAATCGATTGCGCGCATTGCCGGTCCTTGAAAACGCTTATCTGACCCCGACACTATCACTTTCGCCACTTTCGTGTCAATAAAAATATTTATTGCAAATCAGGCAACTCAATTATTCTGTCGCAGAAAGTGAAACTCCATTGCACAATTTTTGTAAAATTTCTTATTTTTTTCATAAATTTTGATTGAATTTAATGTATTTTTAGATTTTTAATTTTTTAAGTTGCCTGATTTGCAATAAATATGTATATTGACACGAACGTGGCGAAAGTTATAGTACCCCTATTTTTACTTCAATACATACATCTCTTCCCTGAATCAAGGAAGCGTTTTTCAAGATTCGGCAATGCATTCAATCGATTCCTCTTATAGAAAAACACCCTAAAGTTTGTTTCACGAAAGGTTCAAAAAAGCGCCGGAAGCATAGCCTAGCATCACAGACTACGAGTTTGAAGATCCGGGTTCAAGGTTCAAGCCAAATCTTGTTGCATCGTCCAAAATTGATGAAAAGATGAAATAGGATTTTGCTTCTAAATTAGGTCCGCCTAGGTAAATGCGCTCATAGACTCACCTTAAGCTACTCTTCGAACTCATTATGAATTTTTCAATTTTGACGATTTTTGATGAAATGTCAATTTTGACGAATTTTCAATTTTTGATGAATTTTTCAATTTTGACGATTTTTCGATTTTTGATGAAATCTCAATTTTGGCAAACATGTTTAGCTTATTTATCAAATCGCTCAGCGTCATATCACGCAGTTCCTCAAGCGGGTTTGCCATTTTCAATGCTTAAAATCGAATAAAATTGAATAAATTTGTAAAAATGATTATGCACAAAAATGTTAAAAATTCAACAATTTCTGATGATTTTGGTACAAAAATAATAGCACCATCGTGTTCGCCGTCAATTTTTACCCCTAGAGAGTGTGTTTTCGTAACAATTTTGGATTTTTTACTTCGAACTTTGACATCACGTTAAGTGCGCCTCCCCCATCCGAACTAGCTCCGAAATTGTGTATATTATGTATTTTCAATAAAGTCTTAAATTTTACTCCTTTTATTCACATATTCAATTACTACCCAAATCTATGTATTCCATACTTGTAACAAAAATTATTAATACAGTTTAACAATATTTTGAAACTTATTGCTTTTGATGTCTTTTAGTTGGATTCTTAATGTTCTTGTTAGAAACAAAGTCATCGTTATCAATGTAGAAGTAGCTAAAATTGATTCCCGTAGCACAATCGTTGTTATTAATATTGCCAGCATATTGATGAGCAAGTGGCTAAAAGGAATAACAAATATGAAAACGTAATGAAATTACTTGGCGCCAACCGCCAAAAGGAGTAAATCCAGTAGTCAGGTCTTGCTTTCCGTTCCAGTTAACCCACCAAAGGGCGTCAGCCAAATAAGAAGCTTCAGCGAATTTAGCACCGACGATTGAAGACCAGGAGTTATAATTGGTGATAATACCAGGATAATAGGAGTTGTTACCATTAGTGGTATCATAGGTCAACTAAATTGGATTATTAGGCGTAGTTTAGAGCAGGGTCCGAAAAAGGGGCCTAGACCCCGGGGCCGGTCCTAGTCTGAGGCCAGCGGGGGCTTTTGGGGGCCGATGGGGGCTGGCCCTTCAAAGCCCCCACCGGCCTCCAAAAGCCCCCGGGGGCCGGCCCCTTTTCGGTCCCTGATCTAGAGAGTAACTTGCGAGTATGGTGCTGAGAATATCAATGATGAATTTTTGGTTTTGTTGTTGGTTGCTTGACCATGGTTGGGATTTGTCGATCTTGACAATAACCATCCCAACAACGTTGTCATCCTCGTTCAATCGATTGATTACGGCATTGGCCTGATCCACTCCAGATGTCAAATTATTCTGACAGTTGGCCACACAAGGCGTCATGGAAACACCAGTAAATTGCAAGCCTTCTAGTAATCCTGAATCAAATTATAGAAGTTAAACTGGGTACCGAGCATCTACAGCGCTTAGGTGAATCGCCTACGGCTACTCTCTTATCGCTCAAAAGTATGAGGTGCCCCGGGTAACAACAAGGAACACCATACATGGGCAAGGGTGGTAGTCTGGTAAACCGAAAAGCGACACGTTTGACGACCTTTTTTTGGCCGGCAAATTTTTCAATTTTGACGAATTTTTCGATTTTTTTCCAAAACATAAGGGGGACCCATTGGTTTTTTGCTGTATACTTTTACCAAAAGCGACACGTTTGCCGAAATTTGCCCCCCCCCCCCCCCCCAGATGCGACATGGGGGTGGGTTAACCCACCCCTTGCTCAAGTATGGGGAGCACCCCGGGTAAAATCTAGGGGGCCGAGTGAAAATCTGAAGATTTGTGATCTTCCCTTCAATACACATCCCTGTTTCATGAATAGGGTCAAACAATGATTTTCAGGCTTAATATTTTGTGCTCAAAAAAAAATTATCATGGATGACCGGTCGGTCAAGTGACCGGGTCGGCCAAATAATCGGTTGGCCAAGAGACCGGGTCGGCCAAGTGACCAGTCGGCCAAGTGACCGATTCGGTCAAGTGACCGGACACGGGCCACTGCCCAAAACAGATCGGGAAAAAACAGCTCCCTATCGCAATCGAACTTTACTTAGGCTTGGGGCTGGCTTAGGCCGCTGCCGCATACGTGCCCTGTCGTAACCGGTTCCCTGCCTTAGGCTGATCACTTTTCTCGGACTACAAGGATCTGTGAGCGTCAGAAAATTTGGACCACCTTTTCAATTGAGTATGGATCTCACCAACAACTTACCATCGAACGCGTTTTTTAAGTTAGTAATTCCAGTTTCATCGACAAATCCAGCGGGGTCATAGACACTGGCCATAAAATTATCAAAACCATATTTGTTGTATAAACATTCGAATTGTCTTTTGCTGATGACGGTTCCTGAGGATTCTATGCCCAAATCGGCATGAGTTGAGCATACACAAAGTAATATCATAACAAAGATATATGGACTAAAATCAGGCAAATACAAAAGGATACCTTGTGTTCAACTTTTTCAAAATTTTTAAATTAGGCAAAAGTTTTCGGACTCGAACCCGGACTCCTTGGCTACCGCCCAAGTGCACTACCATTGTGCTACCGAGACCTACAACTAATTCCCGTTAATTGGTAAATATTTCAAAATTGGAATGGAGGAGCAGGATCTTTTCGAAAATCACAGAAATTCGCATAAAAAATGGGGGTGAAGTAAACAATTTGAATTACTTCATTTCTATGGGCTTGCTTACATATTCGGCGTCAGCTTCAGAATTTTTCGTTTACATACTCAGCGTCAATATCAACGTCCAATAGCGTCAGCATCAAGAGCGTTAGCGTCTGCAAGAGTCAGCGTCCTCAAGCAATAGCGTCATCAAACGTCAGCGTCATCAATCGAGCGTTATCAAGCGTCGACGTAGGCGCACTCGAGCTACAGTAACATAACGCTGACGCTCGAAACGCTGGCGCTCGAGGGCATCCGGAGATGCTATCTTTGAGGCTGACGAGGACGCTCGTTAAAAAATGATAAATTCGGAAAGATCATGAAAAATTGAGCATTTTTTGTTTTTATGACAACCTCTAAATCGTTGTAGTTTTCGAGATAATTGCGTTTGAAATTTTGAATTTGTTACAAGCTCTTCGTTGTAATAATCAAACTTTTTTGACTTTTTTGCTTTAAAATCGTGAAAAAATAGCATCAATCGACAGAGAATTTTATGCCGAACAACTTTGCTAATTTAAGTTTGCGTAAAAAATTATTTTCTCCGATCAAAAATGCAAAATAAGTTTAAATTTTTGAATTTTTGTATATTGAAACGAAAACCCTGCATCAATTTAAACTTATTTTGCATTTTTGATTGGATAAAATAATTTTTTACGCAAACTTCAATTAGTAAAGTTGTTCAGCATAAAATTCTCTGTCGATTCATGCTATTTTTTCACAATTTTAAAGCAAAAAAGAAAAAAAGTTTGATTATTACAACGATAACATGTACACAAATTCAAATTTTCAAATGCATTTATCTCGATGGGGAAAACGATTCAGATGGTGCCGTAAAAACAAAAAATGCTCATTTTTTTATGATCTTTCTGAATATACCATTTTTCATATGATTGTAACTGACTGGACTGGTCCTTTAAGCCCAAAAACTCAACAAAAAAACAAGAAGAATGATTTTTTTTGGACACTCTAAAAATTTCATACCTTTTCATATCTAATATATGTAAAAATATTTTGGTGGTCGGAGAACTTACAAACTGATTCATTCAATTCCTTTGCTCTATTTATATTGAATTTTGAAGAATTAAGAGTCTAGCAAAATAGGTGTACCTTTTAATGACATCATAACCTTTTCAGATTTTTTATTACAAAGAAGACTAATTGATGTTCTTTTGAAATGCATTAAAATTTTTTGCATATTTGCTTCTTGATAAAAATCACAGCTCTATAAAATCATAAGATTAAATGGTTTGCTGATAACTAAATGCCCAAATGATTTCATTGATAAATGCTTAGCATGTTTTCTATATTTTCCGTATCAGGAATTTGTCATAGATTGATCGTTACTGACAGTTCTGGGGCTGCAAGAAATCCCACATCATTCCTGGTTAAGGTCACTGATAACCAGGGTATCCACATGGAATTTTCGAAAATGAGACAAATTTTTTCAAAAAATTAGACAAAAATAAGATCGGACTTCAAAAAATAAGACAAACAATAAGACGAGATGGTTTCTTATATAATTTAGGTATTTATTTGAAAATATTTTAAAAAAGAAACAAAAACATGTCAAGAAATATCAAAAGAAATCATTTATAACGTTTTTCACAGAAAGATTTTAAAAAAGTGCCGGTTGCATGGCAAAGTGGTGTCAACTGCACGCATAAGGTCGAGGATACCGAGCATCTACAGCGCAATTTTTTCGAATTTTTTCAATCCTTCGAATTTTTCAATTTTTTCGAATTTTCTCAATTTTTATGCAAATTCAAAACATATAAAATTTTCATTAAAAGAGTCAAAATTTGCATAAAAATTGAAAAATCGTATTTCCTGAGGTTTTGAAGTAATACAAACATCAAATTCGTGTTTCTGGGCTAAAAATATCCCTAGGCAAAAATTTTTTATCGTTTTTGGACACTGCAAAAAGAAATGTCTCCGCGCGGGATTGAACCCTCGACTTTATGCGTGCAGTTGGCGCCACTTCGCACTTTGCTATGTAACCGGCACTTTTGATTAAATCTCTCTGCGAAAAACGTTATATCACTTGCATGTGTGAAAAAGGTGTGAGCTACGCAGCCGAAACCATCGACGCTGCAGTCATCAGCGCTAGAGCCTTTGTTGGAATTGATGCACTTATGGACGTTTGGGAAGTTGATGAAAAAACAGTTGGAATCGCTTCATCTGGCAAGACCATTCTCGTTGTGGCTGGTGTCGCTATCGTTAAGGTCGTCAAAAACAAGAAATCAGGTGAAAAGAGAGAATGCTTTGAGGATCGAGTCAATGCTAAACTTGACAAGATTGCAGAAGTTATTGTTTAAGATTTATGAACCATCTTCTATGCTTTTCAAATCAACTCCGATATGTTAATTTTTCATTTTTTAATCAGCTCAATTTGCTAGTTGCTCACATTTTGTTGATTGAACTATGGACGGGGTTAATTATCGAATTTTTCGAATAAATTCAAATTATTCATCTTTATACATTAAAATTATGATAATTTGTTGAAAGCTGATGTAGAAATCTTGTTTCATCACCATGAGCGATGATTTATTGCTACAAAAAAATCAACTTTGTGCAAAATTTTCAAAAATAAGATTTTCGATGAAAAATAAGAAAATAAGAAAAATTTCGAAAATAAGACAAAATCTTATAAATAAGACAATGTGGGCACCCTGTGATAACCAGCTTAAATGTCATAAAATTGTTGAATGATCTGTTCTACCATATATAAAGGTGGAGATCATAAAAGGGGTGAAGATCATAAAAAGGGTGAAGATCATAGATATATTTAATGGTTTGCTGATAACTAAATGCCCAAATGATCTCATTAATAAATGCTTAGAATATTTTCTATATTTTCCGTATCAGGAATATCATTTGATCATCGATATTTGATCGTTACTGACAGTCCTGAAGCTGCCAGAAACCCCACATCATTTCTGATTAAGGTCACTGATAACCAGCTTAAATGTCATAAGACTGCTTAATGTTGTGTTCGACCATATTTAACCCGTTTTGGACGACTGGGTCATATATGACCCACCACAAAAATTGACCTATATGTCATAAATTTTATTATAGAGTCGAAATTTTGATAGCTCAAAATTTCGACTGGGTCATATATGACCCATCTCAAATTTAACAGTATTTTGAAAAATTCAAACGGATATATTTTCTATACCATTTTTAAGTATTTTTGCATAAAAATTTTTCGCCCAAAATTTTTCTCCAGAATTCTCGTCCAAAATGGGTTAAAGGTGAAGAATATTAATCTTAACAGAATATTCAACAATGAACATGTCCGAGTTGATGATTTTTGTGTGCCTAACAATAATTCTATCAACCCAAGCTGCACCAAAAGATAGATCTTTTCAATGTAAGATATTTGTCATTTAAAAAAGTTAATTTATAGCAAAACATGTTATGAATTCTAATGAAATTGGAAGACCGTGTTCTACAAATATCTCCAACCTTTGGATAAACATTGTTTTGGTAATTGAAACTAGTACAGCGATGGGTGCATCAAACTTACGCCAAGTAAAAAATTAGACTATGAGCCAAGCGCCGTCTCAAACTTCTGTTGCCGGATAATAGAGGGTGTGAGTGAATGAGTGGGCACTAGGCCCCTCGTTACGACACAAATTCACGGCCATTCGTTACGGCCTCTCGTTAAGAGCCTCTCGTTACGAGCCTCTCGTTACGAGCCTCTCGTTACGAGCCTCTCGTTACGAGCCTCTCGTTACGAGCCTCTCGTTACGAGCCTCTCGTTACGAGCCTCTCGTTACGAGCCTCTCGTTACGAGCCTCTCGTTACAGAACTCGATTAATTTTAACTTTAAAAATTAAATTTTTTCATAACAAATTGAAAAAAGTTGTTTATGATTTCCCCCTCCCCCATTTTTGAAATCCTAGCACGCTCCTGGCGTCTCACCCTTTTTAATGACAAAGCTAAAAAATTTTGAAGCTAATTTTCTAGCTATCACTGTCTCTTTCATCTGAATTCTCCCAAATACCCATCGGGCCAAATTCAACAAGGATTGCAATTATTACATATTCTGATACCGCGACCGTTGTGGCCGATTTAAGGGAGCTCAATAGTAGCGCAGATGTGTCAAAAGCATTGTTATCGCTCAAAGTTTCTAATTCAAGCAGTGCTGCAGGAATAAATGAGTATGATTTTTATAATTAAAAAACATGAGGCACTGCCTTATAAAATTTCGGTGTGTCCACTCCCTCCGGGAAATATTTATGTTTAACAATTATTATCATACATGGGCAAGGGGGTAGGCTGGTAAAACAAAAGCGACACATTTGACGACCTTTTTTTGGCCGATGATTTTTTCAATTTTTGATGAATTTTTCAAATTTTTCGACTTTTGACGAATTTTTTAATTTTTGCGAAATTTCGATTTTTAACGAATTTTCACATTTTGACGAATTTTTCGATTTTTGACGAAATTTCATTTTTTGGCGAATTTTTTAATTTTTGCGCAATTTCGATTTTTAACAAATTTTTCGATTTTTGATGAAATTTCAATTGGCCCAAATGATTTTTCGGAGAAATACCATTGTAAATTTTTAGTGCTATGTTGTTTGCTCATGGAGTGGCAGATGCATGTTATGGAGATACGCAGTGTAATATAGACCATTCTTTGGTATATGTTGTTATTGGTGCATCGCTAAAGTGATTTTTAGATTTAAAAAAGTTTTATTATTCACAAAAATCCTCTTCATTTCCAAAGAAAACAACATCAATTTTTCGCTGACCCCCTTCTCTCAATTTGATCAATTTGTTTACCCTTCTTCTCTAGTTGCACATCGACAACGAGGATGGTATTCTCGTTGTCATTCCCCTCTCTGGTTATCTTTTTGTCATTCCCCTTTCTGGGCCACTGTGTGTCCCATTTTCATAATTTGTCCAAATCAGCTCGTCGTGATGAAGCATTAGAAGAGGATATTTGTTGCTCCTTATTCAAATTTGCTGATTGATTTATAGTTGTGCATTACTACGAGATCAGAATTAGGAGTCATTACTCCTAAGAGTTTCATCGTTCGGTGGTACTGGGCTTGGCACCTCAAGGCTGGTTCAAATCCCGCTTGAGGCCAAAAGATTTTGTAATAACGTGGCTCTCTAGCTTTTCTAGCGAAACTACAACGTCTCTTCGGATGCTCTCTAGAATGCTCGGCATTCTAGAGAGTCTAGCAGCTCCTTTACTCATTGATTCTTTTTTGACTTTCGCGTCTCGCGAATCCGCTTCTCCTTCGACCACTTAAATGTCTCTTATTTCTTCTACAATATCACACGCGCCCGAACTCTTCCTGCCGGACTCGACGGTGATCTCCAAACGGGTACACCTTCGTCGGCTTCTTCACCACCGCCCGGCTCATCTTCTTTTCTTGCCTTTAACTTCGTGGCCGGTAAGTATGGAACAAATCAACCACTCGCTGCTACCAATAAAGAAGCTGGCTTCGCTGGGGATCGAACGTACAAAAATAGGGTTGATGTAGATCCTAGAGAGCGTGCTTGCTATCCACTGGATCATTGACCCACTGTCAGCTTGTGATCTTCTAAGTTACATATCTCTTTCGTCTAGCAGCTCCTTTATTAGATAAAGATTTTCGTGGTTCTGGAGTGTATAGAATCGATTCCTTATAGAACCTCCAAATGTGATCTTTTTGACGCTCCTGTCTATAATTTACAGGCTAAATAAAAAATTCCTGAACAATCCCAAAAATCTATCATTTTTTAAATATTCTTTATAAAAATGAATTTTCAGCCAAGTCAATACCAACTTATTTGAAAATACACTAAGTTCAACTATAGAAAATGCTGACGCAATGACTATTTCATGGAATACTAATGATCAACTGCTTAAACAAGTCTTTCAGAATTTTTCCGAAAACTCAGATCCACCGTCCTTTAATTTCGACTCTAGAGATAAAGATTTCTACAACGACCTTTTATGGGCGCTTACTCAGGGTTTGATTTGCTTTCAAAAATAGACGTTAAAAAATTTAGTTAACTGTGATTGTCAAAGCGACGAAGAGACACAATTCACTCGTTTTGATACAAATAAACAACGATGGGTAAGGTATGCCGATTGTTATTATGATGTGGTTTCTAGTGGGGATATGCTTCATGTTTGCCAAGCCTTCTCCAATAGAATGCCTTTGGCTTTAACTAGTCGAGAAAAATCTGAATTTATTGAAGGTTTTAAAAAATTTTTAGAGTTAATTCTTTTTTGCGCGATACATTGAAAATGTATACCTCAGGGAATTTGTACATTGGAACGAACGAAAACTATGTAATTTCCTTTTACAGCTCCCGCCTTTTGGGCATCCCGGCGTGGTCGTGTTTGGCTGGAAAAGAAGAATATGTTTTCAATGTGTCGCGCAAAAAATCATTTCGGCTTAAAGGATCAGTTGCAATCATATGAAAAAATGATATATTCGGAAAATTCATGAAAAATTGAGCATTTTTTGTTTTTACGGCATGTTCTGAATCGTTATAGTTTTCGAGATAATTGCGTTTGAAATTTT
>OZJO01004392.1:0-20548 GCA_900406225.1 Acrobeloides nanus | reverse complement strand
TTTTGAAAAACTTTATTTTTGGGTCCAGATTCGTGGTCCAGGTTCAGAGCAAAAATGGTAGATTTTTAAGGCGTTAACATATTCGCTCAAAAACGATCAGAAATCGTTGGCCTTAGCCTAAAACGGTAAAACAACTAAGAGATACAAAGATTTGAAGTTTTTAAAAGTCATTTCGAGTCAAAATTCGAAGAGTAAAAAATTCAAAACCATGTCCGAAGCCAATACCATCTATTTTACGTGTATTTTTTGAATTTTCTAACCTCTCTAAAACACCCAAGGTAATTTTTTTCGGCCAAAATCTCTTTCTGGCAGATGTATTTCAATATGGAGAACATTTCTAGCGCGGTTTCGAAAAAATCCGAGAAACTTCGATTTTTGAGCCATTTTTACAATTGGTTGTAGAAATGAGAGACGGAAAAAAAATTTTCTCGGATTTTTTCGAAACCGCACTAGAAATGTTCTACATATTGAAATACATCTGTCAGAAAGAGATTTTGGCCGAAAAAAATTACCTTGGGTGTTTTAGAGAGGTTAGAAAATTCAAAAAATACACGTAAAATAGATGGTATTGAGCTTCGGACATGGTTTTGAATTTTTTACTCTTCGAATTTTGATTCGAAATGACTTTTAAAAACTTCCCCATGCGTTAATCTCACCAAATAAATTCAACTTGGAGTGCGCTCGAACCGTTTAAGGCAACCTTTGAACACTCAAGAAAGTGTACCTCTTAAAAAAACAGTAATTTTCACTATTTGTGGGCTAGAAAATCGAAAATAAAATTTTTTTCAATAATTTTGTTTCCTAAAGAAATCCGGTGATTAGGGCGTTCGATTGAGTTATCGAGCGATGGAAACAAGATCATATAGAGTGAAGTTTAGTGCAAATTCCCTTCAATTTGTGCCTCACCCGGAAAACTCACCCGTTTTACCCCCCTTCGAAAATTTATGCATTCATACTTTTATTGATTCCGTTTTATCGATAAATTATTTTCGGTTAATTCGAGCACTATACGCATGCTTAACTCCTAAGCATACACATAGACCACTTACAAGACCATATATATATGACGTTAGTGAGATTCTCTTCGATTTATGCCTCACCCGGAAATCTCACCCGTTTTACGCCCCTCAAAATGGACCGAAAACACTGCAAATGTGAAAATGCCGGATAAACATGGGGTTTCGAGTAAAATCAACCCCGGATTCAGATTCCTGACCAAAATTTACCCCCATGTATGATGTTTTTATTAATAGCGCATTTATCAATAGCATATATTGACGATGTGCTCATCTTCACACCTGAACAAGATTTGTAAGCCCATTTCAATATTCTGGTGAAAAATCGGAAAATTTTTTCTTGGAAATGACCCATTTAGGGGTAACTGAAAGTTTTCGAACGCATCAAATACAAAAAGCTTGCGGATATTTAAGAATTTTGTTACCTGTTTCAATAAATGCTGCTTATTGAAACGAAAAAAGTTGGAAATATTTCCAATTTCCGAGAATATTTCCGGAAATTTATGCAACTCTATGTGTAGGTGTTGACCAAAAATTTTCCTATATATTTTTTACATGAAAAATATTTCTTTTCGTGTAAAAAATTTTTTTCACGTAGATAGCCCCCTGTTTGGAATAAAATTCTTTTTGAAAAAATTTAAACAAATTTCCCTGACCCCCTACAAAAATTTTTTTGGTTGCGGGTTCGAATCCCGCTTGGAGAAAATTTTTTTGCACAAAGTAAAAATCGAAATGCGTTCCGACACGTCGGAACGCATCACTAATTCGTTCCGACGTCGGAACGTTTCCGAACGTATCGGAATCAGGGGGCGAAAAGGTGCCATCACCCATAACCCACCCATCACCCAGTGGGCGAATCATCCACAATCACCCATCACCCACTGGGTGAATCACCCAATATCACCCATCACCAGTGGGGATTGTGGGTGATTCACCCAGTGGCTGATGGGTAATTTGGGTGATGCCACTCACTGGGTGATGGGTAGGTAAATTTTGGGTGCTATCACCCATTTTTTCGTCCCCTGGTCGGAACGGCCTATTAGTGATCGTTTCGGAACGCGTCGGAACATGTCGGAACGAATTAGTGATGCTATTAGTGGCACATTAGTGATCTCAAAAATTTCGAAACGAATTAGTGGAAGCCCTTACAGTCAAAATGCGCATTGGAGAAAGTACAAATCACAGCGATGAAATCAATTCACTATAGAAGCTCTAGAGATCAAGAATTTTCATATAACGAAATATTAGCTAAGCTTGGGCTTAAAACTCTCCAAGAAAGGAGATTGATCGCCGATTTAATGTTTTACCACAAAATTCACCATAACAAAGTTAGAATTGACTTTCGAAACAAACCTCAAATTACTTATCCAAGAAACAGAATTAAAATCATAACCGGAATCGCCAAAACAAATACTAGATTTCACTCGTTTTTTGTCAGATTGCCTCGAACTTATTGTAAACTTCCAACCGAGCTTATTTCCAATCCCAGTGTCTTTAGCTTTAAAAATGCCTTAAATAATATGGACTTATCTGAATTTTTATAATCTTGCTATATTCATATCATGTACTGCGTTTTATATTTTTCTTTTGTTTTATCTATAACACTTTATTTCCTTTTTTTATAATCTCTCATTGTTTATGTGCCATTTTTGTAGCAATTGTAATAGTCACGATAGATTATCGTAATAAATAAATATATATTTTTTATATGGGACTACCTTGACATCTTATATATGGGACTACCTTGACACTTTTCATATGGGACTACCTTGACATCTTATATATGGGACTACCTTGATATCTTATATATGGGACTACCTGGACTCTTTTCATATGGGACTACCTTGACTCTTTTCTTATGGGACTACTTTGGCATCTTATATTTGGGACTACCTTGACATCTTATATGTAGGACTACCTTGACACTTTGCATATGGGACTACCTTGACACTTGTAATATGGGAGATTTTTTTGTAATTTGTACAAAGTTCCATTTTTACTTTAATGATCCTAGTTTGGATCCATTCGAGTTTTTCTGAATTTGATCTGTTTTTTCTAGTCTGTGGATTTTGGTCAGGCATCGTATTGATAATTCTAGAAAGCATAATTGTCTCCCTATATTCAACATCTGTAATCGAGTTTTCTTGCATCCCATTTCTAGATCTTAAATCTATTAGTAGGATTGTCGTTGCACACATTTATATTTGTTATTATGTTAATCAGGAGACAAAAAATGAACTTAACCTTTTCCTTTGGGCGTTGGATCAAACAATAAACTCGTTGTCCAAAGAACGCATAAAAATTTATTGAAGGAAATAAAAAATGTTTAGGAATAGTACTGTTTTGTCAACGCTCTGTTCTCTTAGATCGTGATTTATTATGCTCATGAAAACATTCCAATTTGTCCTGAGTTGAACTGTTTCTAGGTAAGAAAAACAATTTCTGATCGTTTTTTACACAAGTTATGAAAATTCAATTTTCGACCCCCAGGGACCCTCCATGCCTTCCCGCCATTGGGGGTCGAAAATTGAATTTTCATATCTTGTGTAAAAAACGATCAGAAATTGTTTTTCTGACCTAGAAACAGTTTTTTAAGTCAATTTAAAGTCGAGGCGAGCAAAACAAAATCGAATTTAGACCCCTGAAAGTACGATTTTTCCTCAGAAAAATGGTATCATTTTTGTAAAGCGTTTTTATCCATGAAGGCAAAGGTTTGAGGTCAAAGTTCATATGTCATAATTTGTGCCTTTTCACCCCCTAACAGATGTGGAAAAAATGATCGAAAAAGCTTTTAACCATAAAAAAGTTATGAGGCTATCGTTCAGACCCAAAATTAATCATTAATAACACATTTTTTACACATCCAGGCCCACAGAGGCGTCTCATGGGGAAAAATTTTTGAAATTTAGCAATTTTTTATTTAAACTTTTAGAATTTTTTAATTTTTTAAAATTTTTCAACCTTTTTGTTAAAACACGTTTCGCGAGAAAACCGAGCTTCGAATGCATACTTGGGCAAGGGGGGGGGGGGGGTACTGTACCCCCCCCCCCCTAATTCATCGTATCGGGGGAAAAATTAACGGACCAATTCGTATTCGACTTACGAATTCGTTTCAAGTTACGAATTCGTATTTGACTTACGAATTCGTATTCGTCTTACGAACTCGTATTCGACTTACGAATTCGTATTCGTCTTACGAACTCGTATTCGACTTACGAATTCGTATTCGACTTACGAATTCGTTTCGGTTACAAATTTAAATTTCTAAAAAAATTGAATTTTTGTGAAAATACAATTTTTGGAATATTTGAATTTTTGAAAAATTTTGAACAAAAATTGAATTTTTTAAAAAAAATTTGAATTTATGAAAAATTTGAATTTAAAAAAAAAATATTTTTGTGAAAAAACAATTTTTGAAAAATTTGAATTTTTGGAAAAATTTTGAACAAAAATTGAATTTTTGTTAAAATGTTAAAATATAATTTTTGAAAACATTTAAATTTTTGAAAAATTTGAATTTTTGAAGAAAAATTTGAATTTAAAAAAAAATTGAATTTTTGAAGTATTTGAATTTTTGAAATTGATTGGCGGGAATTTAAATTCTAAACCAATTTCAAAAAATCGCCAACTTCAAACGCGATTATCTCGACAACGGTAGCGATTCAGAATTTACTGTAAAAATAAAAAATGCTCCATTTTCATGAATTTTCCGAATATATATAAATTATGGCAAATTTCGCCAATTTAAGAAATTTTCAATTTTTGACCTTCTTCAGTTGGAGACATGGAGACATTTTTAGGCGTCCTCTAATCTTATTGATTTGACCATAAGATAATAGTATAGATATTGTTGCAACTTTATATAGGTGAATCTAAGCCTAGTCGAGCTTTTATGATAGGTTTTAGTGCCTTAAAAGGCATTTTTGGGGATCCGATTTTAGGGAGTTTTTAGAGAAAACCGCAATTTTTTCAGCAAAACATGTTGTTTGGGGGAAAGTTAATATACCATTATGTAGCGCAGATCACCAGCTTTCCAAAGACACCTTGATCGTAAAAATCGGATTTAATTAAGGTACACTTTATCCATTAAAACTTTTGTGTAGAAAATGGAAATATGGCCAAATGGCCCATATGCGTATCTCCGGAACCACGAAGGCTACGGAGCTAATGCCAACGGCGTTTGCATTTACTCACCGAGTATATAAAAAAACATTTCAGGTCGAGGACGGGCGAGAACGAATTCGTAAGACGAATACGAATTCGTAAGTCAATACGAATTCGTAAGCCAATATGAATTCGTAAGACGAATACGAATTCGTAAGTCGAATACGAATTCGTAAGACGAATACGAATTCGTAAGTCAATACGAATTCGTAAGTCGAATACGAATTCGTAAGGCGAATTCGTAAGTCGAATACGAATTCGTAAGACGAATTCGTAAGTCGAATACGAATTCGTAAGACGAATACGAATTCGTAAGTCAATGGAAGCGTGTTTTCGCTTCGAGAATGTCAAATTTGGATTCTCTGCATGTTTTACCCCTCTCGAAGCGAAAACACGCTTCCATGATGCAGGGAAAGCGTATTTTGTATTGAAGCGAAAAGTAGTAAAAATGCAATTTTGCCTAAAAACGAATTTTTTTTCGAAAATTATTTTCTGGAAATGACCCCTCTTGGGGTAAAAATAGGCGCGGAATCCGAATTTGACATTTTCCTCTCGGATTCAAGAAAAGTTGTATATCGACGCGAAAATTCGAGAAAATCATTTGTTAATTGGATTAAATCATTGGTTAACAATAATATCGCAAAAAGTTTATATGTTATTGTTAATAAAAATGAATATAAGAAAAAGCGTTGTTGTTTTTAGACCAAAAAAAAAAAATTTTCTCGAATTTTCGCGTCGATATACAGATTTTCTTGAATCTGAGGAATTTTATCAATGTCAAATTCGGATTCCACGCACATTTTACCGCAAAAGGGGGTCGTTTTTAGGCAAAAATCGCATTTTTGCGACTTTTCGCTTCAATACACAATTTGCCTTTCCTGAATCAGGGAAGCGTTTTTGGCTTCGAAATGTCAAATTCGAATTCCCCGCATGTTTTTACCACTAGAAGGGTCATTTTTAGAAAAAAATTTTCTCGTGGGTAGCCCCCCTATTGTGTTAGTAGTTCCTAAAAGTGTCAAAAAATTTTCCAAATTTTGTTGTGTATTATTGCTGGGCGAGTTCTCTCCTTGATTCGTGTTTTCCTATTGAAATTTTTTTACAAAAACGAGCTTATTGATATATGCATTTATGAATTTGGAACGAAGTTATTTTTAGGCTCAGCCATCATTATACCATAACACATAGGAAGAATATTACCCTGAAGGGTAGTTCTTAGTCCGGTTATGTTACCAACGAAATGTCAGAAATGTCAGCTTTCCCAAGAATTGGGCAGAATATTCATCTCGTGTTGGCTTTCTTGTTGATCTTGCTGGTCTCTGCCGACTCACAACAAACAAGATGTGTGATGCGGGGAATTTGTGGGAAAGATGGATCTCTGCGCCAGAACTGCGAATACAATGGGCCACCAGAAGTGCTAACAGATTCGAAAATACAAAAGTACCAAAAATTGTGCCCCAGGCTGTTCGAAGATCGAAACAATGCAGTGTGTTGTGATGAAGAGCAATTTGAGATCCTGAAGCAGCAGATTAGTCTCGTGGAGCCCATATTGGGGAAATGTTCCAGCTGTTTTTCCAACTTTAGGAATCTATGGTGCCAATTTGCATGCATGCCGAGACAAAGCTCCCATGTTCATGTTGTGAATACGGCTACCGAAAACGCTGTTTTCAACAACACTCCTTATATAACAAGGGTGGAGTATTTTCTTACGCCAAGCTTTGCTTACGGTCTATTCGATTCGTGCAAAAATGTAAGTTGGTTAAAGGACTATTCGAAAAAAAAAATCGCTATATTTTAAAAAAATGCGACTTTTTGTTTCGATTTTTGACCAAATTCAATTTTTAGATCAAAATCGAATATTTGCTCAAAAATTGAATTTCTGCCCAAAAATTGAATTTTTACTTTTTACTTAAAAATTGAATTTTTGCCCCAAAAATGAATTTTTGTTCAAAAATCGAATTTTAGCCTAAAAATCGATTTTTGAGCAAATATTCGATTTTGAGAAAAAATTCGATTTTTTGCCCAAAATTCGAATTTTTGGCCAAAATTTGATTTTTGAGCAAAAATTTAATTTTTGGGGCAAAAATTTGATTTTGTACAAAAATTCAATTTTGAACAAAAATTCGATTTTTCACAAAAAATTCAATTTTTGAACAAATATTCGATTTTGAAAAAAAATTCGAATTTTGTACAAAAATTCAATTTTTTACCAAAATTCGATTTTTTTGGCTCAACTCGATTTTTGAATCTACCACTGAACTATATACAAGACGACACGAACGAAGGTCTGCCAAATCCACTTATGACAACATTTAACTTTTTTTTATGCCATTCAAGTCTATCAAAAATTTAGGTCCAAACAACAAACGGTGACTTTGCAATGAGCATGCTTTGTGGTACAAGTGCTGAAGATTGTACTGCCGAGAAGTTGTACAAAAACCTGGGCACTTATAACCGAAATATTGGAGTTCCATTCACTATCGATGTGATCATAACAAAGGATGAGCAAATCAGAAATGACAGTATCATATCTCCATTAGATGCAAAAGCTTACCCTTGCAACTCGTCTTCGGATATTTCAAGCTCAGCGTGCAGTTGTCAAGATTGCCCATCGGCTTGTAGTTCCATTGAGCCATTTCCCTCTATAGGAAAGGTAGGGCTTGTTGAAATACATATGCGTGTTATAGAAGAGTTCATGAGCATACAAAATAAAAAATGACTTTGGATGCGGGATCGAACCCGCACCCTATGAGTGAAGGCCGAGCACATTAGCCATTCGGGTATGGGTCAAACCCCCAAAATCCCATGATATGGTACTCGTTTTGAAGCGCTCGGCTAGCTGAGTCGATGGGTGAAAATTTTTTAATTTTGACCCTTGCCACCACCTTTTCGGCATTTTAGTACGCCCTGCCATGAGTCCATTGGCCCTTCCCGAAATCGGCATAGACTCGAATGAAACGAAAGGTTTAAACGATACGAATGAAACGAACACAAATGAAACGATCGAATAAAACGATACGAATGAAACGACAGAATGGAACGAAATCAAATTCAGGGTTTTCGTGTCAATATTCAGGCAAATTCAAATTCGTTTCCGGATGAATGAAACGATAAATAAAACGATCCGAATGAAACGATTTGCCTGAAACTGATTTATAAGAATCAACACAATTCGGATTTGAATTTACCTGAATATTGACACGAAAACCCTGAATTTGATTTCGTTCTATTATGTCGTTTCATTCGTATAGTTTTATTCGATCGTTTCATTTGAATTTACCTGAATATTGACACGAAAACCCTGAATTTGGTTTCGTTCTATTATGTCGTTTCATTCGTATTGTTCCATCTTCTTCGTCCCATTAGAACTCCGAAATACAGATACTCCTATGCTAACACTGATGAAAAAATGCATTTTAGCTCCCGTTTGATTGGAAAGACGCTGTGAGCTGTGAAAGGATCCCGGGGACATGCAAAATTGCATCGATGGATTGCACTGTGGCCATGTCACTGCTGGCATTTGGCTGCATTTGTGTCACAGTTATGGTGATCGCGGTTCTGCACTATGCCTTGAGGAAATCTACGGATGAAGATGAGCTCACTCATTTCAAACCAACTGCGATCACATTCAAAAGTCCAGAAAAGGAGAGTGATCGATTGCACATTGAAGAGTGGCTGATTATAATTTGTTCGAATTATGGCCAGGTATTTCTTGTCACCAATAAAATGGTACTAGTATAGTTTTAGTTTGTCGCCAAAAGGCCTGGATTCGTTTTCTTTACTGGGTTATTTTTCGCCTTATTTTGTTCGTGTGGCCTATTCGTGATCCGACTTACAACCGATCCAGTTGAACTATGGTCCTCGCCTGGAAGTGAAGCAAGGAAACAAAAGGCTTTCTTTGAAGAGAATTTTATGTAAATGTTTTTGAAAATTTTACTCAGGGTGCTTAGTTGAACAGTGCTTAGGCCTAGTTTAGGCTTAGGACTAGGCTTAAGCTTAGGCCTAAGCTTAAGCCTAAGCTTAAACCTAAGCTTAAGCCTAAGCCTAAGTCTAGGCCTAAGCCTAGATCTAAGCCTAGGCCTAAGCTTAAAACTAGGCCTAATCCAACGACCGATTTACCCCCTAAATGAACAAAATTCTTTAGGCCTTTTTATCGGATTGAACAGTTTATCGTATATCCCAAAAATCAAGCAATTTTTCTCAGAGAAAATGTTAGTGTTCTCATGGAGACTGGTTATTATGGTCCGATTTATAGAAAAGAATTTTTGGACGAGGTAAAAATTTTTCTACGAATCACAAAACTGCAATTAACACTATTTTAGGCATTTCGGTTGCAAAATGAAGTTTTAAAATTAACCACAACTTTAAATGGGAAGAATGTTTCACTCCAAGAAATTTGTTTCAAGCCACTGGAGCCGGATAATAACAATTGTGCTGTTATGTCGATTTTCAACTATTTTCAAGTAAGCCCACGGCGTACCAAAATTCCGAAAAGGTGAAGACAAGGATCAAAATTTTAAAAAAATGCGCGCGACAATCGACTCAGCTCGCTGAGCGCTTCAAAACGAGTACCATATCATGGGGGGTTTTGCCCATGGCCGAGTGGCTAAAGTGACGGGTTTGCAGTTTATATGCTCGGGTTCGAATCCCGCTTCAAATTTAAAGCTGTGCAAATTCCATGAAAATTTTTGCACATCTCTATATTGGCCTCTAAAACACTTTGCTATTGAAACGAAAACTAGGCCACAAAAAATCGCATTTATCGTACTTTTTTCAACTTTTTTATCCATGACTAATCATGCTCATTTAAAATTTAGAACGATATCTCAAAACTTGATATTACCATGGAAGATGATTATATGGTTGACCGAGACTACCTCGACCACCTCATGCAATGTGTCAAAAGTCCATTTGTGATGAGCACGAAAATCCAACAGAGTTGTTTGGCGGACTTTGGCGGCGTTGTTCATCCATATGTAGTGTTGGGCGATTTCAACTATACCAACAACTACGAATCAGCCAGAGGCATTGTTATCACAATCTTGGTCACCAATCACCTTGATGATAAAGAGAAGGAAAAGGCTCTAGCTTGGGAGACTGAGTAAGTGACATAACAAAGATGTTGTGTTATATATAATTTTTTAGATATATCAAATTTTTGAAAGCAATCCAGCATCCCAACTATACCATTTCGTTTATGGCCGAGCGCTCGATTGAGGATGAAATTGCGCGGGAATCCAAATCGGATGCGTTTACGGTCGTGATTAGCTATATGTTTATGTTCATCTATGTGGCTTTCGCACTCGGGCAATACCAAGTCAGTGACAACCAACTGTGCACTCTTTTTGTCAATTCGAAGTTTATGCTGGGTATTGCTGGGATTTTGGTTTGTGCGCTTAGTGTGACAAGGTTAGTTAGCACACCAACTCAAGAAGGGTGGGGAGGGGGGAGGGACTTTTGCGCACCTGATATTTGCATTTTCACATTTACGCCCCTACATATGCGCGATAATAATTGCGCCTCAACATTTGCGCCACGATATTTGCGCCCCGACATTTGCACCTCGACATATGCACCCCGATATTTACGCCCCAAAATTTCCACTCTATAATTGCAACCTACATATACTATTTTTTTAGCTCAATTGGACTATTTGCTTTCTACGGCATCCCGGCCACTCTAATTATCCTAGAAGTACAGCCGTTTCTTGTTCTAGCTGTTGGTATTGACAACATTTTTATCTTTGTACAAGCATATCAGGTTTAAACAATCGACTGTATTCAACAAAATTGAAATTTGTTTTTAGCGCCGTGGTGATGAAGTCTCCCAACCATTAGAGCACAGGATGGCTTCGATTTGTGGAGAAGTGATTCCGTCCATGTTGTTGAGTAGTCTGTCTGAATGCGTGTGCTTCTTCTTAGGCATAATATTCAAATGTTTTTTGTGTGTTACTTATCCATTTTAGGTGCCATGTCATCAATGCCAGCCGTGAGAGTTTTCTCTCTATATGCTGGTTTGGCCATTTTCTTCAACTTTATTCTACAAATCACGTGTTTTGTTGCTTTATTTATTGCGGATATTAAACGCCAAGAGGTACAAATTAACCAAAAAAATTTTCAAAGTTTAAAAAAAATTTCTAGGCCGGTCGCCTCGAGTTCTGCTGCTGTGCACAATTACCCGTGGAAAGTGTTCATGCTGAAAGTTATATGTATTCCCTTTTCAATAAATACTATGCCCCGTTTTTGTTGAGAAAACCTGTTCGTTTCGCTGTGGTAAGCATTGATTTCGGGGGCACTTCTTCAGTTTAACGCTCACCTCTAATTTTTTACTTGATTTTTTAGTATCTTTGTTAAATTTTGATTATACAGGGTCCGTTAAAAGCTCGTGATCACCTTCAATTTTTATAACAAACAATATATAAGCTACTCACAGAGAATGACAACCGAGGTGGTATCTGGAATGCTAAAGTTATCCAATTCTTCGTCAACATTTTCTAAGATAGCTTTACTGTGCGCAGTCATCGTCGAAGAAACCGGATTTTTCTTATCGAGGCTGGTGCTTCCATTCTTGCGAAAAATGCTCAAATTCGGCGCCTGAAGAAATTCAAGTAAATTGCAGCACGAATTTTGAAGGCTAAAAATAGAAATTTAACAAACTTCGCGTAAACAATGCAGCGACATAAACAAATGCAGCGAATCAAATACGATCAAGCGAGATTGATTTTTCTGCGAATAGTCATTCGAACTTGATTATCAATAATTCTGTTTCTTGGTACGATTGACTCGAGATCGGAAAATTTGAATTGAATTCTTTTCTTCGTTAAATCAAACTCTTCGTTGGCTTCCCAACACCTCTCCTTCAAAGCGTTGTCGGCGGCTTCAACAGGAGTTCTTCTGAGTTGTGGTAACACGGTCGACGTAATTGTAACTTCTATCGGGCATTTGCGTGAAGATTCTTTTCTTTTCACGATCACGAAGAGGATAGGGGCTTCGTGCTCATCGATAATCTTATTCAGTCGCTCCACTATGATTTCTTCTTTCCAGACTTTCACCAGAGCTCGCTTCAATGATTCAACTGTCTTGTGTGGTTTCGAACATGCTGCCGCTTCCAGAATACCACGAAAATCCATCAACAAATGTGACCTAAAAAATGATAAACACTAACGAAAAAAGTAAAAAACTTATCAACATTGTATTTTCGCTTCACAAAAACAGTTCTACCAATCTCTACTGTCTCTCCTGGGCCACCAAGCTTGATTGTATTTTTAACAAGGTAGTCTTCAGCGACACATCTAAAAAAGTTGCACCAGTCGACTATCATAGCAACAATAGTTGACTGGTGCAGCTAAAGAATCAAGTAAAAATTAGAAGTGAGCGTTAAACTGAAAGAGTGCCGAAATGAAAAAAATAGCCAAAATTATTTTTTTAGATCTTAATGTTCTTAACATGGTTTACCACTTCAGTTTGGGTAGTCAACAAAATTGAGCTTGGTTTGGATCAAAAAATGGCAGTGCCTGAAGTATGTGAAGATAAAAAAATTGTTAAAAAATGTACATTTTTAGGATTCCTATGTCCTCTCTCACTTCAAAAACATGGATAGGTTCTTATCCGTTGGTCCACCACTTTATTTTGTTCTCAAAGGCCCGTTTGACTATAGCGATAGAAACTTACAAAATTTAATTTGCTCAGTTGGTGGGTGTTCGAAAAACTCTCTCGGATCACAAGTTGCACACGCGGCTAGGTGGCAAGATCGGTATGAACTGATTAAAAAGGCATTCAATACATGAAAATTTCAGCTCATATATCGCTCAGCCTGCAATGAATTGGCTTGATGCTTATATAGACTGGCTTAGGCCTTATGGAAATCCTCAATGTTGTAGAACTTTCTCAAATGGATCCTTTTGTCCAGCATCAGGTTTTGGTCTAATCTATTCAATTTTACAGCTATTTTAGTCAAAAATGCATCTTGTTCCTCATGTGAAATTCCATACATAGAACATCGACCGAGATCAGACTTGTTCTATGATCATATTCCAGACTTCTTGATAGACAATCCGTCGATTGATTGTATCAATGGGTAAAAAAATTAGTTACAAATTTTTTGTATCCAATTTTACTTTTAGTGGACATGCAGCATATGGTTCTGCCTTAAAAAAGGCATCCGAATCCACACGTGTGACTAGTTCTTATTTTATGACATACCACACAGTGCTAAAGACCTCCGAAGACTTCATTAATGCCATGGAAAGCGCTAAATTCTTGTCGAAAAATATTTCTTGTACCATCAATCTTCGACTTGCAGAGCTGGGGTATTCGCCGATTGAAGTCTTTCCTTATAGGTATGTTGAAAGATTCGTTTAGTCAACTTTTTTGAGTTGTTTCATCGTGTAATTTCGCGCCGTAGATAGATAGATAGTTAGTTAGTTCGTTAGTTAGTTAGTTGGTTAGTTCGTTAGTTAGTTCGTTCGTTAGTTAGTTAGTTAGTTAGTTAGTTAGTTAGTTCGTTCGTTCGTTAGTTCGTTCGTTAGATAGATAGATCATATCATTGATTTTTCGAGATTTATCCGAAAATTTTAGCCCCTATTACGTCTTTTATGAACAATATGATTCCATCGTTTGGGCTTCAATTATCCAACTAATGCTTTCTGTTGGAGCAATATTTGTTGTGACCACGGTGCTCTTGGGACTAGATCCATGGTCGGCTGCTCTAATCGTAGTCACAATTGCTAGTATCCTCATCAATCTCATTGGTCTCATGTATTGGTGGTCGATTGATTTCAATGCAATTTCGGTTGTTAATCTAGTTATGGTAGGTTATTTACATTAATAAACCACGAAGGGCGAAAAAGATGGTACCACCAAGTGGGTGGTGTGGTACCACCTACTTTTTCGCTCCTTGGAAACTCAACATCTTTTTAGTCGGTTGGAATTTCCGTAGAATTCTGTTCGCATATTGTTCGAGCGTTTGCTCTTAGCCTTCAACGATCTCGTTTAGAGCGTGCTAGAGAGGCTCTGTCAAATATTGGATGCTCAGTAAGTCAAATGAAAAAAGCTAAAAAACATAACTTCTATTTAGGTTCTAAGTGGTATTACTTTAACGAAATTTGGTGGCATTATTGTTTTGGCATTTGCTCACTCACAAATCTTCAAAGTGTTCTATTTCCGCATGTTTTTCGGAATTGTAGTCATTGGTGCAACACACGGACTGATTTTCTTACCAGTTTTGCTCACATTTTTGGGTTAGTTTCATAGAAAAATCTCAACAAAATTTTGTTCATAATTTAGGACCCCCTGTAAATAAAAGACGTTTACGGATAGTCTTGGATGAAGATAGCTGCTACAAGACACCTTCACTGAAACCTTGTTTCACTCCAACAAAAGATATGAGTGTAATGCAAAAGTTAGTCTATAGTTGAAAAGATATATCCGTTTATCTATAAGGGTAATGTATATTTTTTCGCTTCTAATAACATCCAGATCTCGGTTCTGTATTCTTATCTATTAGTGCCATTTTTGATTCAATTGTTTTTTCAGCATTCAATGGTTCGAATTTTCACTTAGGATCATTTTTCTCTCTCTCAAAATTCAACTTTTCACAAAAAATTATCTTGTTTTCTTATATTAGTGTGCTGAATTCTATTTAGTTGTTTTCCGGTCGCTTCATTGCTCTTAAGAAAATTTTCATACGGGTCTTTCCTTTTTGAGCATTTATTGTATAGTGATTTCATGAAACTTAAACGTGTAATTGTCTTTTCATGTGTACCAACATTAATATCGCTGTTAGCTGTGATCAAATTATTTATGTTTTTTATGCCAATTTTTGAAATTATTTTTTCTTTTGCAATAAAATTTTTATTGGTGAATATTACAGGGTTCACGGCGGAGACCAAAGTATGCAAAAAATGGGGACACATGAAATTATGTTGTAAAACGTATTCTTACAATTCGAATAACACATTTTTGAAAAAATAAAGTGAACTAACTATGGTGCTCAAAATTTGAGTTTTTTAAAGGCAGTCATATACTAATAATAGTGTAACACACGAATTCTTCGGTATTGCGGCAAATCAATTTTTTGAAAAAAATTCAATTTTGTTCAAGAATACAAATTTTGGGTAAAAATCAATTTTTCAAAAAAAATTCAAATTTTTTCAAACCCCCTGGGGTAATTTTTGACGAGGTATTGAATGCTCCCACTCTAGTTTCATGAAAAAAATTGAATTTTTGAAAAAAACTTGAATTTTTAGGATAACCCCCTAATTTTTTAATTTTTACAAAAATTTTTGTTAAAAAATAATATATCCATCGTGTTCCCCATAGCTAAAACCCCCGAGTACAAAAAATTAGCCGGTTTGGAGACATTTTTGAAATTCGCATATTTTTCAATTTTTAGGGGGTAACCCCCTAATTTTTTATTTTTTACAAAAATTTTTGTTAAAAAATAATATCGCCATCGTGTTCCCTATAGCCGAAAATCACTGAGTACAAAAAATTAGCGGGTTTGGAGATCTTAGGAAATAGCATGCATGATTCTCAATAAAATTGGTTATTGAAATGCTTGATCAATACTCGAAATTTAAAAATTTTCATGAGATTGGATGAAAAATTAATTGCTTTCAAATTTCGTTTTGTCGAAATCGAGAAGTCGAAATCCGAAATCGAAATTTGGTGTCGAAATCCGAAATTTCGAAATCGAAATCGTGATTTCGTGGCATCACTACCGTCCATATATTTATATCGATCACAAGTGTCCTGAACCTGGCCTAATTGTTTCAATTTCGCATCGTTTTAAGACGTAAGTTTAATTTTTTATAGCTTTAATGTCATTTTAATGCTTTTAGAATTCAAATTTATGAACCTAAATTTGTCCCTGAAGAAATGATTGTCGAAACTGTTCGATTTGATATTTCTGATTAGAATTTTGTATGCATATAATTCTATAATAATACAGGGTGCGGCAAAAATACTGAGACACTTAACTTTTTTCAACGTTTCTCTAACTCATGGATTTATTTATGCAGAAAACTAATAATAAACAACAAAAACAACAATAACATAAGAGATTTATTCGAAATGGCCACCTTTGGCTTCGACGCAGGCCTTGAGACGCTTCGGGAAGTTGTCGATAATACTGGCCAACTGTTCCAATGTGATTTCGTTCCATGCCTTGATCAAGGCCCGCTTCAACGATTCGATTGTTTTATGTGGCTTAGCACACGCTTTAGCTTCCATGATGCTCCAAATGGAGTAGTCCAAAGGGTTCAGATCTGGGGAATTAGGCAGCCATTCACCATCGGCACGTCGCCAGTGTGTGTCAACAGAGATGAAATCAGGGCATTTTCTCGAAGAAAGGCTTGAGTTTCAATGGCTTTGTGGCTTGGTGCACCGTCCTGTTTGAAGCACCATTGTTCTTTAAAATAAGCAGCATTAGATCGGAAAAGCGACGAAAAATAGTTAATTCATAAGTTTATAAATTTTGGCTGTACTATTCCGTACTGTACTTGGCCAAAAAATTTTCAACTATACTGTTCTGTACTATACTTGTCAAAAAATTAGCCAACTGTACTGTGCATGTACCAGTACAGGTACAGCGGGTACAGGTACAGTAGGTGCAGGTACATTTGAAACAATGGTCCAGACCAATGTCCGGAACCACGAAAGACCACATGTCTCTAGCCTTCGTGGTTGTCGAGAAAAGTGGCATTTAGTGCGAAAGAAATTCAGCCGTATTCCGAATGTTAAAGCGGTAAAAACCGCCTTAGGCGGTTTTTACCGCTAATATTTTGATTTTTTTTCATTTAATTCCGTTCATTTCCATACCATTCAATCCCGGACAACTATTCCCCGGACAATTCATCCCATTACGATTCAACTCAGGACAAATTGGAATGTTTTCATGAGCATAATAAATCACGATCTAAGAGAACAGAGCGTTGACAAAACAGTACCATTCCTAAACATTTTTTATTTCCTTCAATAAATTTTTATGCGTTCTTTGGACAACGAGTTTATTGTTTGATCCAACGCCCAAAGGAAAAGGTTAAGTTCATTTTTTGTCTCCTGATTAACATAATAACAAATATAAATGTGTGCAACGACAATCCTACTAATAGATTTAAGATCTAGAAATGGGATGCAAGAAAACTCGATTACAGATGTTGAATATAGGGAGACAATTATGCTTTCTAGAATTATCAATACGATGCCTGACCAAAATCCACAGACTAGAAAAAACAGATCAAATTCAGAAAAACTCGAATGGATCCAAACTAGGATCATTAAAGTAAAAATGGAACTTTGTACAAATTACAAAAAAATCTCCCATATGAAAAGTGTCAAGGTAGTCCCATATTACAAGTGTCAAGGTAGTCCCATATGCAAAGTGTCAAGGTAGTCCTACATATAAGATGTCAAGGTAGTCCCATATATAAGATGTCAGTTAGTCCCATAAAAAAATGTCAAGGTAGTCCCAAATATAAGATGCCAAAGTAGTCCCATAAGAAAAGAGTCAAGGTAGTCCCATATGAAAAGAGTCCAGGTAGTCCCATATATAAGATATCAAGGTAGTCCCATATATAAGATGTCAAGGTAGTCCCATATGAAAAGTGTCAAGGTAGTCCCATATATAAGATGTCAAGGTAGTCCCATATAAAAAATATATATTTATTTATTACGATAATCTATCGTGACTATTACAATTGCTACAAAAATGGCACATAAACAATGAGAGATTATAAAAAAAGGAAATAAAGTGTTATAGATAAAACAAAAGAAAAATATAAAACGCAGTACATGATATGAATATAGCAAGATTATAAAAATTCAGATAAGTCCATATTATTTAAGGCATTTTTAAAGCTAAAGACACTGGGATTGGAAATAAGCTCGGTTGGAAGTTTACAATAAGTTCGAGGCAATCTGACAAAAAACGAGTGAAATCTAGTATTTGTTTTGGCGATTCCGGTTATGATTTTAATTCTGTTTCTTGGATAAGTAATTTGAGGTTTGTTTCGAAAGTCAATTCTAACTTTGTTATGGTGAATTTTGTGGTAAAACATTAAATCGGCGATCAATCTCCTTTCTTGGAGAGTTTTAAGCCCAAGCTTAGCTAATATTTCGTTATATGAAAATTCTTGATCTCTAGAGCTTCTATAGTGAATTGATTTCATCGCTGTGATTTGTACTTTCTCCAATGCGCATTTTGACTGTAAGGGCTTCCACTAATTCGTTTCGAAATTTTTGAGATCACTAATGTGCCACTAATAGCATCACTAATTCGTTCCGACATGTTCCGACGCGTTCCGAAACGATCACTAATAGGCCGTTCCGACCAGGGGACGAAAAAATGGGTGATAGCACCCAAAATTTACCTACCCATCACCCAGTGAGTGGCATCACCCAAATTACCCATCAGCCACTGGGTGAATCACCCACAATCCCCACTGGTGATGGGTGATATTGGGTGATTCACCCAGTGGGTGATGGGTGATTGTGGATGATTCGCCCACTGGGTGATGGGTGGGTTATGGGTGATGGCACCTTTTCGCCCCCTGATTCCGATACGTTCGGAAACGTTCCGACGTCGGAACGAATTAGTGATGCGTTCCGACGTGTCGGAACGCATTTCGATTTTTACTTTGTGCAAAAAAATTTTCTCCAAGCGGGATTCGAACCCGCAACCAAAAAAATTTTTGTAGGGGGTCAGGGAAATTTGTTTAAATTTTTTCAAAAAGAATTTTATTCCAAACAGGGGGCTATCTACGTGAAAAAAATTTTTTACACGAAAAGAAATATTTTTCATGTAAAAAATATATAGGAAAATTTTTGGTCAACACCTACACATAGAGTTGCATAAATTTCCGGAAATATTCTCGGAAATTGGAAATATTTCCAACTTTTTTCGTTTCAATAAGCAGCATTTATTGAAACAGGTAACAAAATTCTTAAATATCCGCAAGCTTTTTGTATTTGATGCGTTCGAAAACTTTCAGTTACCCCTAAATGGGTCATTTCCAAGAAAAAATTTTCCGATTTTTCACCAGAATATTGAAATGGGCTTACAAATCTTGTTCAGGTGTGAAGATGAGCACATCGTCAATATATGCTATTGATAAATGCGCTATTAATAAAAACATCATACATGGGGGTAAATTTTGGTCAGGAATCTGAATCCGGGGTTGATTTTACTCGAAACCCCATGTTTATCCGGCATTTTCACATTTGCAGTGTTTTCGGTCCATTTTGAGGGGCGTAAAACGGGTGAGATTTCCGGGTGAGGCATAAATCGAAGAGAATCTCACTAACGTCATATATATATGGTCTTGTAAGTGGTCTATGTGTATGCTTAGGAGTTAAGCATGCGTATAGTGCTCGAATTAACCGAAAATAATTTATCGATAAAACGGAATCAATAAAAGTATGAATGCATAAATTTTCGAAGGGGGGTAAAACGGGTGAGTTTTCCGGGTGAGGCACAAATTGAAGGGAATTTGCACTAAACTTCACTCTATATGATCTTGTTTCCATCGCTCGATAACTCAATCGAACGCCCTAATCACCGGATTTCTTTAGGAAACAAAATTATTGAAAAAAATTTTATTTTCGATTTTCTAGCCCACAAATAGTGAAAATTACTGTTTTTTTAAGAGGTACACTTTCTTGAGTGTTCAAAGGTTGCCTTAAACGGTTCGAGCGCACTCCAAGTTGAATTTATTTGGTGAGATTAACGCATGGGGAAGTTTTTAAAAGTCATTTCGAATCAAAATTCGAAGAGTAAAAAATTCAAAACCATGTCCGAAGCTCAATACCATCTATTTTACGTGTATTTTTTGAATTTTCTAACCTCTCTAAAACACCCAAGGTAATTTTTTTCGGCCAAAATCTCTTTCTGACAGATGTATTTCAATATGTAGAACATTTCTAGTGCGGTTTCGAAAAAATCCGAGAAAATTTTTTTTCCGTCTCTCATTTCTACAACCAATTGTAAAAATGGCTCAAAAATCGAAGTTTCTCGGATTTTTTCGAAACCGCGCTAGAAATGTTCTCCATATTGAAATACATCTGCCAGAAAGAGATTTTGGCCGAAAAAAATTACCTTGGGTGTTTTAGAGAGGTTAGAAAATTCAAAAAATACACGTAAAATAGATGGTATTGGCTTCGGACATGGTTTTGAATTTTTTACTCTTCGAATTTTGACTCGAAATGACTTTTAAAAACTTCAAATCTTTGTATCTCTTAGTTGTTTTACCGTTTTAGGCTAAGGCCAACGATTTCTGATCGTTTTTGAGCGAATATGTTAACGCCTTAAAAATCTACCATTTTTGCTCTGAACCTGGACCACGAATCTGGACCCAAAAATAAAGTTTTTCAAAA
>OZJO01004383.1:0-28710 GCA_900406225.1 Acrobeloides nanus | reverse complement strand
AGCGATAAAATTTTTCTGTAAAGAATTGTCGGATGATCTCTTGACAGGCTTGTACGGCTTGAAAACTACACAGAAAGGCTTAGGCCTAATTGGGACCCGTTTGGGGTGTTCAGCGCCCCGTGTGGTGCCCCGTTCAGCGCAGTCGTACTTTTACAAATTGCCCAAAAATCGATTTTCCGCAAAAAATTCAAAAAAGTTTGTGTATTACAACGAAGAGCTTGTACACAAATTCAAATTTCAGACGCAATTATCTCGAAAACTACAACAATTCAGAACATGCCATAAAAACAAAAAATACTCCATTTTTCATGATCTTTCCGAATATATCATTTTTTCATATGGTTGTAACTGACTGGACTGGTCCTTTAAGTTTTTAGGGTCAATTTTAAGTAAATTACTTAAATTTAAGTAAAAACGGCAACCCTGGCTATATCTTACTATAGGTCGGATTTCCGCACACCCTATATTTTACATTTTTCTGATAATTATCTTTATTTATTTATTTTAGAAATGAAATAATGAGCTCATGTTGGGAAAGAGAGCCTTTTCGATCATTTAATCTGCCGGTTTAGGAGTATTTTAGAAACATCAACCGAAACATATGGATATATTAAATAAATTGTTTTCTATAGTCATAGTTTTTTTGTATCTTTTCCATGAATTTAAAGTTTTTTTACTAACTCATAATCTTAGAATCGGGAGGCCGAGCGCCTTCGACGCTCAAGGGATCGCCTCATTTTTTATGGGTTAAAAAGTTATCTGATTCGGAAGAAAACTTGCAAATCTTCTTCTGAATACTAATCGGACAACTTTTTAGCCCATAAAAAATGCAAATGTATTTTTTGTTTTATGCCTAAATGTTCGTCTAAGGTTTATCTACAAAACTGTACAAAAATTTTTCAAATGTATCAGTATTTGTATATATTCGTTTGGCCGGGAAAACACCGAACAAAAGTCGTTTGAATTATTTTTATCTTTAAAATCTATCATAAGTCAGCAAGGGGGGAGCCTCCTCCCTGATCCGCTCACTCATAGACCCAAAATTGAGAGGGACCATCTCATGAACCTCGCTGAACATATGAGGTGATAAAAATTGGATGTCAGAAGATTACCCCAAGCTAAAAAAGGCCCTTTTTTATTAAAATCTTAGCCGAATTTAATGAGGTGATGGGGGGCCACCTCATTGGGGTTCCCCTCCCCCCTTACCGACTTATAAAATCTATGTCATTGAAGATTGTATAGGATTAGTCATATTTTTCTTAAAAAAAGCTGTTTGAACCAAGGAAACTTGAGGATGAACAAATTTTCCAAAATATGGAATCCACAAAAGTTGTTGTAAGAAAGCCTTTCGATAGTCTTTGCTAAAATATCTAATTAAAATAAAAATGGAAAATTATAATAACCTAAAAGCGAAAAATATAAAATAATCCGAAGCTCTTCCAAAATTTGTTATCCAAACAATATAGAGAGTAACTGTTAAGGTTTGTTCTGGTGGTATAAATTGGCGTGCCAATGAAACCAATAAAATAGTGAGCGGCCAAGTGAATACCACCATAAGCATGATAATTGTCAAAGGCTTTAGGATTTGTTTCAAGTTGTTATTAGCACCTAAATTGAAAATCGAATAAAGGTCGTAAATGAATAGTAATCACTCAAACACCACTCACCCATCCAGGGTGTTTCCACACCCTGGACGCAGATAGTAATCGTCTAGAGTGAATAAAGTCGAATGTTTATATGCGGTTACCACATAAAAACAACCAAATCACTCAGTTCTCATCGATGTTAGCCACTCAGGATGGTTTGGAGACAAGTGTAGTCCCAAAAAGTCAAGTTAGTCCTGTCCACAAGACTAACTTGGTTTTGTTGGGACTGACTTGCCCTCGGGACTAACCTGTCACCCAAGGCTCAGGATGGTGTGTCTACCCTACCATCACCCTGTATGATTAACACCATGGAGCCGCCCTAGGTGGTTACGCCTGGGTGAAGGTCGAATAAATTCTGGTTGCCATTCATTTAAGTTTTGGTTGTGATTTACTAGAAACATTACTTTTCTTTTTTAATAAAACCATCCAAGTAATAGAGTACACTATCAAGATTGATCCACATATAATGCCTTGCCCATAATTTTTAGTAACGTAAAAACCAGGATGAGTCACCGTAGTCGCAAAGCATATTATTGTACTAAATTTTTAATATTATTTTGTATTTAATAAATTTTTCATACTCATTAGGTGTTGTTAAGGTATATAGAAAATTTGAAACCGAATACCATGTTGAAAAAATAATAGATAAAGATACTATGGCGGATATATAAAATATGGATTTGAGTTTATGGTATCTAAAAAAGGCTCTATTTCAGTTTAGGGGTCCAATCAACTTTTAGGGGTCCAATCAACTTTTAGGGGTCCAATTAATAGTTTAAGGGTCCGATCAACTTTTAAGGGTCCAATGTCTGTAAAATGTATCCATAAAACGGTAAGACTTGAATTTAAGTCATAATAGGATGCACCCCCTCAAGTGACCCAAAAAAGAATTGGTTCCACGTTTTATACGTTTATCGTGTTTTCTGGTCGTTTCAAAAGCATTTAAATTGATTTCATGTGTTTTTAACACCCAAAATGGCCTATGACTGCGAAAATGACCCTTCGCCGAGTGAGCCTAAGCTTAGCTAAGTTTAGTTTAAGAAACATAGTGAGTTATAGCCCGGTAGGTTCAGCCTAATCCAAAAGTAGGTATTGGCCACAATCGAAATCGAAAATAGGGATGCGTTTTTATTTAGGCTAAGCGGCAGCTCGGCGCGCTGCCGATTAGCCTAAATAAAAACGCATCCCTATTTTCAATTCCGGGCATTGGCCGTCGCTCCAAAGTCGCGCACCGGCGCCTCTCCTAAGTTCGCGTCGATGTTGACGGCCTAAGCCTAATAATGTATAAAATGTTTAGAAATACTTATTATATTTAGGTTTAGGCCGTCAACATCGGCGTGAACTTAGGAGAGGCGCCGGTGCGCGACTTTGGAGCGACGGCCAACGCTCGGAATTGAAAATAGGGATGCGTTTTTATATATTAAGGGACTAACGATACTACCAAACAAATCGCCAAAAGCAAGAAAAACATGGGCATAATCTTGTTTTATTCTTTACTTAATGACAGGCGTCTCGACATTATTTCTTGTTGAATAAAATCAACATTTTCTAGTTTTTTATATTTGTAGATCAAATATAGCTTAGATGATAAATATTATATAGTTTTAGATTACCATTTTATTTAATTTTTCTCCCTTATATAGGTATACAAATAAAGATTTTATAACATACAATATACACAAAATTTGATCGGACCCTTAAACTATTAACTGGATCCTTAAACTATTAATTGGACCCCTAAAAGTTGATTGAACTCCTAAACTGCAATAGCACCCTAAAAAATATTCGAACTTTTTTAAAATAAAACATTCGAAAAGCAACAATTGAGCATAACTGGCGAACTTTTTTTTAAAAGTTGTGCGTAACAGAACGCTATGGAGAGAAGAAAATTCCCACTCTTCATGCAAAATGCGCCTGTTTGGCATTGAATGGCGTCAAAAATTTTTTTCAACATACAAAAATTTTTTATGTTATACTCATTGAGGGGTGGTGGTGGGGTGAAGTAGGACACAAATGACAATCCGGCATACGCAATAACGGCACGGAACGATCGATTTTAAAGCCCAAAAACGGCACGACAGATACGCCCGAAAAACGGCACGAAAAAATAACATGAGAATAACTTTTCAGGGTCAAGAAATTTTCGAATGTGGTCTTTATTGCTCCCAACGAGACGAATAAAAATACAACAGACCACATTTGAAAATTCTTTGATCCTGAAAAGTTATTCTCTTTTTATTCTTTTGTATTTTGTGCCGTTGTTGTCGTACCGTTTTTGTCGTGCCGTTGTTGTTCGTGCCGTTATTGCATATGCCGACAACCCTACCTTAAGGGCATCACTACTGCGATCATGCGATCAAAGCCAATACCTAAAGTTAGAGACAAACCACACTGTCCCAACAAAGATGGTACTAGATGCCAATAGACACAAGTTAGCCGGGTCGTATAAAGGATGCCTGAGAATAAATAGGATGAAAAGATAAAATAAGTAAATTGACCCGAAAAGTCTGAAAACGCATTAATGGCGATTAGATAATTACAGGGATGTTGTAGATGTTTATATCGAAGTGTTGCCAATATTATGTTGATAACACCAAAGAAAACAATAACAGTTGCAATCAGGTTTACTATTGTAGGTAAAATAAGTTCACCAGTCGGCATCGTTTAACAAAATGTATGAAACTAAAAAAATCGTATGAGTAAAATGTTTGAGTGTCTACGTATAATGTAGTTTCTATTGAAAAATTCTTTTCAATTTGTTTTATAGTCATGTGCCAATGAACAAAGCTAACTCCAAAAATGATGTACTTTATGAAACCATTCACCTCTTAAAGGGTAAGAATCGTGACTACATCTCTGTCAGAAACTTTTGTCGGAGGTAGTTTGAGGCTCAAGATCTCAAATGAAATCATCACAAACTTTTTTTACCCGACCGCTGAAACAGACTATAGGGTCAGAAGACTTGATAGCCTTAAAGAATAAAAACAAACGAGTAGTAGCTCTATTAGAAATGATATTAATGTGATGATTCCATTTGAGATCTTGAGACACGAAAAGGCCTAGGTCACGAACTATATCCTTGGAAGAAAGAAGTTGGTTTGTTGAGAAAGAAAGGGTTTTCACAGCAAACCTCCGAATAGAAAATTTTATATCTCGACGAACGAAAAGATTTTTAAATGCGGTTTTTGCTACTTTCTAGAACTTTCATTCCGATTGATGTAAAAATATTTTGAAATAAAAGTCTTAGCGAGTTGCGAAAAATCGTATATCAAAATCATCTTTCTTCTCCGAGATATGAATGTTTCTTATTGAGAGTTGGTGCGGACACCCTGTAATTTTATTAACATGTGTTGCGGATTAAAGATTCGAACTCTTCTAATGATGTTTTTGTTACCTATGAAAAGAAAGTAGAAATTAATTTGTAAAGTTCACACGCACCTTTTGTGACTAAATCTCACGCTTGCCCTTAGGGTCTGCGCATTTTCAAAGCTGGGAATTTCGAAAGTTCTTAACAAACAAATATATAGTGGCGAGGAAGAATCCCCCTCCCCCCAATTGGCTGAAGGTCTAAAATTAAAGGCGCTCTTATAGCCACACGACCAAGTGGACCCGGATTTTTTACTCTGTATCGAATGTGAACTAAAATTTATTGTTATAAATCAATCAAACCCTACTACGTTTTAATTGACAAAGTGTACCTTAATTAAATAATTTTTTTACGATCGATTTTTTTGAAATTGTGAAAATTTTAATAAGGATTTTCGTCATCATACAATGATTTTCATAAAAAGTAGTGCGAATTAAAATGTTCAGCATTATCTAAGGAATTCAATGAGCTATCGCTCGACTCATTTGGAAAAAAAAATTTTCAAATTCAAGTTTTCGTGTCAATGCACAGACTAGTTCATACATGTTCGAGACACAGAGTCTCGAAATCATTTCAATTAGCGAGCAGCCTAAAACACCTTTTTTAAGAAAACAGAGTCACAAAACGTGTCACAAAATTTTTTAAGAGTTAATACTTTTTTGTTGCGATTTTCTCGTTTTTCTATCGATTTTCATCAAAAGTAATCTTTAAAGGGGACGGGTATTTTTTACGGCTTAATCTCCGAAAAAAATTTTCTCCTAATTTTTTTTTGCAAAATGACATATCTAGGGGTAATTTTATGCGAGAAATCGATTCCACGCATTCCCGAAGCATGAAAACGCTTCCTTTGCCCTGATTCAGGGAATGGGGTGGGTGTATTGTGTATTGAAGCGAAAATCAGACATTTTTGGATTTTTATGAGAAAACCGTCGATTCTTAGGTTTTTCTAGGCGGGGAATCGATTGCGCGCACTCTCGAACCTTGAAAACGCTTCATTGACTCTATTTCAGGAAAGGAATCGGTGTATTGAAGCGAAAATCAAACATTTTCGGATTTTTATGAGAAAACCGTCGATTCTTAGGTTTTTCTAGGCGGGGAATCGATTGCGCGCACTCTCGAACCGTGAAAGCGCTTCCTTGACCATGTTTCAAGGACTGTAAATGGTTTTCTCATAAAAATCCGAAAATGTTTGATTTTCGCTTCAATACACCAATACCTTCCCTGAATCAGGGTCAAGGAAGCACTTTCACGGTTCGGAAGTGCGCTCAATCGATTTTCCGCCTAGAAAAATCTAAGAATCGACGGTTTTCTTATAAAAATCCGAATTGTTTGATTTTCATTTCAAAACACCCACCATATTCCCTGAATCAGGGTCAAGGAAGCATTTTCATGCTTTGGGAATCGTGAAATCGATTTCTCGCATAAAATTACCCCTAGATATGTTATTTTGCAAACAAAATTAGGTAAAAATTTTTTCGAATATTTTAATCTTTTTTAAAAACCGTTAAAAATACCCCCTTTAAGAAGATTTAGAAGAAATCAAGCTCTACAACTTTGGTAAAAGAGATTGTGAACGAATCTGTCTAGAATCTATAAAATTCATTATCAAAATAAGTATCCTTACAAAATTTTTGTGACACCCAAAGCTCGGTTTTCTCGAAAAGTTTGTTTTAAACACGCTCTATTAGTACGTGTATTAGTCTACGTATCAGAGACTTGTTCGCGTACCACATTTATAACGTGGCAATTAAAAATTGATTTTCTAATTTTTCCAGTACATTACGCCCTTCAAATTGTTGTCAAAAGTCTTAGAATTTCGTTCAACATGAAGTTCAAGTTGAATTTGTTCAAGTTCATGATGAAAAGCTCAGTTTGGATCATTCACTGGCTTTAGCCTTGTCTACGGAATGTTTAAGGTTTACGGACTTTATGGAATTCCATAAAAATAAGAGCGTATTATACTCGTTTACGGAATACTAATCAAAACTGTCTATAATCTTCTGAAATTTTATGTCAAGAAAATAATTGCTATAATCCGATCGCGACCATATACGTAAGGAAAGGAAAAAGGCGTTTTTTCCCTTTCCATAAAGATGCTTAATCCACAGGAAGTTTTCGTTATAAGGTTGACTAACACTAAGACCATATATGTAAGTAAGGAAAAAGGCTTTTTTCATTTCCGATTTACATTTCGACGATAAAAAATTACTTAAAAAATTATTATGTAAAATGACGATTTCTGAAAGAATCGACCTTTGGCTAAAGGGTGATGTCACAGTTTTCTAAAGTTCACAGAAATTCTTAACTCTGAATAAACCCCAGGTTTTCAACCAAGGGTGGAGTTAGGATCACATTTCATGGGGGGGGGGAGGGATTTTCAACAAAAAAATTAGAGACTAATCGAGCTTTAAAAAAATTTTTCCCATCATAAATCATAGCTCTCATTTTTGGAGCTCGGATTAAACCACGCCGAGAACGTGGAAATCTATGTAATTCTTGAAATTAGACAAAAGTTTTCGGACCCGACTGGGACTCGAACGCTACCGTCCAAGAGCATAAAATTAGGAGTAATAGGGTCATTTTTAGAAAAAAATTTTTTTGACGATAACTCCGAAAAACGGCCCTCCCCCGTTTAAAGAAATTAAAAAATCAATTGTTTCATTTTCGCCTTTTATGCTTTAGTATCTGAGCGATCCCATCTGATCTGACAAGTTAAGCAACGTTGGGCTCGTCGGGTTTGATTCCCGGACCTAGTTTAGATAATCGCATTTGAAGTTGGCGATTTTTGAGTTGCGATTTTGAATTTGAATTTCTCGCAAAGACCCTGATTCGGGTTTTTGCGGGAAATTCAAATCAAAATCACAACTCAAAAATTGCCAACTTCAAATGCGATTATCTCGACAACGATAACAATTCAGAATTTACTGTAAAAACAAAAAATGCTTCATTTTTCATGAATTTCTCGAATATATATAAATTATGGCAAATTTCGCTAATCTAAAAAATTTTCAATTTTTGATCTCCTACTTTATTAGCGATTTTTACATGTGTTGAAATCCGCCTCCAGAAAAGGGACTTGTTCAGGAATACAAGTTTGTGGCAACACTTTTTGGCGTAGGCTCATCCCCTCAGGAGCTATCTGCGATATTTCGAGATATTGCCTCTTAAAACTTTTACGCCGTAGGCGAAAATTTTTGAAAGTGCTTAGAAAATTATATTATTTTTCATCAAACGATTTTATGTGGTAAAGTTTTTCTAGCCTACTTTTCTATCCATTGAGTGAGACACTTATTTATGTATAAAATTTAGAGGGATTAGTACAGATTTTGCCCCGGCTTAACGTTCACTTTCTTCATTAAAGGCCTTTTAATACCCTTTTTTAATATATAAAGTAGAATTTCTAGTTTAGCGGTCTGAAATACGATGTTTTCTACGAGCTTTTAAGGGCTCTCGAATATGACTTCCGATAGGCTTAAATCGTCAGTATAAAAATGTTTGCCTTGAGTTTGTTTGACGTTTATACTCAATTTATTGATATATCAGTAGCAGCGACGTAGACAGAGAGAGGGGGGCCGGTCCCCTATAACGGAAACAATGAAAAAATTTTCCTAATGGTCCCCCCTATGTTTTTTCCCAAAATTTTTGAAAATTTTTATAAAAATCCTATGGTCCTCCTCATTACGATTTTTCCACCAAAATTTCCCATTTTTCAACAAAAACGTCCAAAATTTGTTAGTTTTTCACTAAAAATCGTAATTTTTAAAGCATTTTCAGCTTAAAATCAAGCGCTTCTCAAAAATATTTTTGCCTGTGGCGCTGGTTTTTTAATTTCACCTAAATTTGTCAACAAAATAGTCCCAAATTTGACATTTATTTTCACCACAAATCGTATTTTCTTAGCTTTTTCAGCTTAAAAATAAGCATTTCTCGAAATTTTTTCCCACTATTCTGCGGCGCTAATTTTTGCCGACGATAAGGGGCGCAATTGCCCAGACTGCCCCCTCGCTACTTGCCTGACAAGGGAACATTTTCAAGTGTCCGGTCACAACCTACATCGAAAGTAACGTCATTAGAAAGCATTTGAGATGGGAAAACATATTTAAGAAAATTAGAATGCACATCCCTAAACTTTTCGAGAAAAATCGATTTTTTTAGAAATTTCGGTAGTTTGATATACGTTTGATTTTTCTATGTAGCTTGATAGTCGAACTATAAACAAATTTTTTAATAATTTTTCTTCATATTGAATGTATTCAAGTCGATATTGAATTGTATTCAAGTCTTTTATTTAGCTGTATGGGATTAAAAATCTTGTTTTATAGGATGAGGAAACTTTGATTTTGGGGCTTAGGTCGTAAGCTTGTTGAAAGGGGTACAGATTAGCACTAGCTATCTTTGCTCCTTATACTAGCCAGTGTCTTTAGTCTGAATCACTTAAATAATGATCGCTCTCTGAATAGTGGATGTCAGTGTAGGAACAAGGCGCGGTCGTATTTTGGCGAGAAAATTTCGCGCCCTTGCAAATTAGGCAAAACAGCTTCCACGCATTGTCAATGCGCGCCATAAAAATTGAAAAAAATCAGAAAAATCACATGCTTATAAGTATAAAAGGCTCATTTTCACAAAAAGTATTTTTAATGTTTAATCAAAACGAGTACAGTAGCGGAAAAAAAGTGTTCCACCCCCAGAGTTCCACTTTTGGGAGTGGAACACTTTTTTTCCGCTACTGTATTATACAAGACAATTTTAGTGGAAGCTTAGAATTTGTCACTCGGAACTTTCAAGCTCAATGTACAATACTTCAATGGATGATTTGTTGACACCATCGCCTCATGCATCACCATATAATCTCGAAAGTATGCTTGTTATTGTTTCAAATTTATAAAGCATTGATCTCTAAGACTCCACTTTTGTGTCAGTGGCACGAAAATCCTGAAAATCAGGGTAAATTAATGAGTATAGCCGATTTCTTTTTCTGTTCGAAGCTCACAATCCGATTTAGAAAATTCAAAAAATCAACGTAAAATCTGGTTTTTGAGCTTCGAACAGGGTTTTGAATTTCTCGAAATTTGACTCGAAATGACTCTTAAAAACTTCCCCATTCGTTAGTTTCAATAAATAAATTCAAATTGGAGCTGGCTCGAACCATTTGAGGGCAACTTTGAACGCTCAAGAAAATGTCTCTTAAAAGCCTGGTGTCTTAGCCATTTGACTATCCAACGCCAATTTTTTATTTTCAGGCGTTTCCGAGGAGGAGCCCTCTTTACCCCCCCCCCCCAACGACAACAGCCACAGTCAGCAGTGCAGTTCCTACAATCGGGTCGTCCTCCTCCTCTACTTCTTCCCAATCACAATAATCGACAGTCTTCCTCAGTTGCTCCATCACAGCAGCCGCAGAGACAGCAGTCTAATGGAATATATCGCTCCTCATTGGCTTCTCACTACCAAATTCTACACAACACCCCGGCGTTGAACGCAGTTCCTCCTCAGTTCAGGCAGCTACAACATATCCATTCGACATCCGAACTTCTAGTAAATCCGCATGTGCAACAAGTGCGGCCGAGAAGGAATGATCAAATTGACAATGAATTATTGGAACTGATCGATCGGATTGTTAATGAAAACGTGGGTTTATAGATTTTTTCATTTAAAAAAAATTAAATACAGTTGAGTCTCGATATGGTAAAAAAATCAAATAAAGTTGAGTCTCGATATAGTGATACCCTAACCAGATCCTTAGTGGTGCCACTACATCGAGGCTCAATATATGTAAACATTTTTAAAAAGCATATAAAATTTACAGGGCATATGAGCAAATATAAATATCATGGCGAGATTTCAAAAAGCTTGGAGCGCATGGCCTAATGGCTAGGACGCTGGCCATTCATGTTATTGTCGCAGGTTCGATCCCACCAGGGTTGAACGTTTCATTTTAGCGAGACATAACAGCAAACCCATTTTAAAATTACATGAAAAATTTTTGCTTATTATTAGATTTTTGGAGAAAAAATTTTCTGCTCCATATGTCGCTGGTTCAATCCCCTCAGAGTCAAATTGTTTTTGAATAATTTAATAAGTGGTATATTTGGATGATTCTTGGTAATAGGGGTTTTCAATGTAGGGAACATTAAATTGACGTTATTTTTTCTTTTAATTTTCAACTATTTAATAGTTTCTTGAAGTGGATTGCTTTTTGGAGTCGCATAGTGAAGTTACAATTTGTTATAGAGGTAATAGTGTAGGTAGACCGAATATACACTTGCGAGTAGTAGTTGGGTAGCAACTTTATTCGACGTTTCGACGATTTACGTCTTTTTCAAGAATATCTACAATGTACATGGTTAGTAAAAGATCAAAAGTAAAATAAAATGTGTGAAACTAAACAACCAAACGTGAAGCGACAATTAAAAGTTGAATAAAAGAAGTTGAGAGTTACAATAAAAGCATATACAGGGAAATCTTGTTAATGTATAATAATATTCGAAGTGGAAACAATTGTCTATTGGGTTGTTCCAAAAGTTTTTTTTCCCCTTCATTTTTCACTTTAGACTTTTCCCTTTTCACTTTTTAACGTCGAATAAAGTTGCTACCCAACTACTACTCGCAAGTGTATATTCGGTCTACCTACACTATTACCTCTATAACATATTTAATAGTTGTAAATGTGTATGAAAGCGAAATAATTTTATATTTGGTAAATTAGATTCTTTCATAGTGCCAAGAAAGTTTTTTTAGCGTGGTGAATCAAACGATCCCCTAGAAGCTCGGCAACCACTTGCTATCGTTTCAATCGAATCCGTTGCAGTCACTTCAACGACTCCATATACTTCTCAAGCTGGATCCGTCGAAGCACAGCTGGTAAGAAATTGTTACAACTTTTTACAAAATAATGTATTTTTCAATAGACTACTATTTCCGCGCATAATTTAAGTAGCGACTAAATAGTGCAGTGGTAAATCTCTTTACAGTCAAAGAATCGAGGGTTCGATCCTCCGACTGTAAAGATATTTACATAAAAAGCAATTATTTATATAATCAAACAATTCTAATCACACCAAATTTCATCCTTACTCACAAACAATAATTTAGAAGGAAGATAAAGCCTCAATGAGCGGGCAACAATCATCATTTCAGAATCCGACTTATCCATTCGGCAAGTTTAACCTTCGACAAATCAAACAGGAGGTTGAAAGCCATTCACAGGCACTACAATCCACGCCGCAGCTACCCACAAACCCATCATCGATAACAAAGCAGTTGAGTGCCGAAATGCATCAATATTTGAGATCAGATCAGCAACAGATGCCGGCCTATCAGGCGCCGAGGTTGTTTAGACCGGGGTAGGTTTTTTCAAAATTTTTTGTTAAGAGATGATATCTCGAAAGTTCGAACATCCCGCGGAACTAGGCGAGCTGAGTATTGATTATGAAAATTGGGATCAAAAGCAACACAAATAGCCATATTTTGGTGATAGAACCCCAAAAAATGATTTTTTTATCGAGTTATACATTTTGGCTACCTGAGAGATTTTTAGTCATTTTTGATTATACTATAACTTTTTTCTATATACCCTATACCCATAAGCAAGGTCTCATTGGAGAGCTTGAAACATAAGCTACAACTTTTATCTTGGGTGTATAAGGTTATTTGTTAAAGAAAAATTTGAAAAATCACGTTTTTCTCAAAAACTCCGGTTTTGAAACTATCCATCAAGACTGGCTCTAACTCAATTTTTTTAGGCGGCTGAGTTCTGGGTCTAAAAATAATCTACATTTTTCCAACTTTTTTACTTTTTCAGCTAACCCCATAAAAATTTTCTCAAAAAATTCGATTTTTTTTAATTTTCCATGTTTAGTTTCGACAGTAACCCATTCAACCTAGTGCACGATGCAAATTTGATGCACGTTGCTGGAACCGACTCATCCGATATGCCCTCTTTGCCGGGACTCAAAATGCAGGTTCCCATCGTTACCTCGAGCAGCTCTTCATTTGAAGACCAAAATCTATGTGCCGTGTGTAACGATCACGCGATTTGTCAACATTATGGTGCACGTACGTGCGAAGGCTGCAAAGGATTTTTCAAGGTATACTATACATTTTGCTAATAGACATGAAAAGATTTTGACTCTACATGTAGTATTTTCTTGGATTTTTACTCGATTAAAGGGACAGTGCACGCTCTAACAATTTTGAAGAACAGATTTTCGTGCCAATAATTAGATCTAATTGCAATTCAGGCAATTTTGTTGAATTTGTGATTGTTTTTCAAAGTTTTTTGTTCCAAATGTATAAANTTGTGACTTTTTTTTCACAAATTTGTGACTTTCCTCCGAACCCTGGGTCACGCTCTAACAATTTTGAAGAACAGATTTTCGTGCCAATAATTAGATCTAATTGCAATTCAGGCAATTCTGTTGAACAAAAAACTTTTGAAAAACAATCACAAATTCAACATTGCCTAAATTGCAATTAGATCTAATTATTGGCACGAAAATCTGTTCTTCAAAATTATTAGAGCGTGCACTGCCCCTTTAATTATGGAATGAGTATAAAATATTCTTGGAATTATGTCTACGTAGATCTTTGGGAGATTATAGGATTAGGGGTTCATGTTCAATTCTGGGATTATGTTTACAAAGATCTTTGGGAGAATATAGGATTAGGGATTCATGATTCATTCTTCAGAAATTAAAATTTTTTACTCAAAGACTATAGTTTGGATACAACAAAAGATCTCACTCAAAGTTTGATTGGCCTATAGGATTAAATGATATAATTCAAAAAATCGGAGAAATGCTAAAATTCGAAGAAAAGCAAAAAATTAAGATCTAGAACCATACCCATTCGAGTAAAAAATATGCTTCTTAGCCACTACACAATGTGAACAAATTTTGCATTACATAAATTAGTTTCATAAAAGCTAGCTCACTATTTGTGTCCTACTTATCATGGTCCAAAAGTCAACATTTTTTCTTTAAAATCAACTGAAAAACTTCTATTTAGGGGTTTTTTAGTCGAGTAACATGTAGTTGATGTTATTTTTGCGCGAAAAACTAGAAAAAATGCTGTAAAACTTCAAAAATCTTGATAGCCCATCATTTCGCGTTACCCGGGGTGCTCCAGAGAGACGAAAAAAATTTTTGACTTTAACACAAATAGTGAACTAGTTTCGAATATTTTTTAGCGAACTGTCCAAAAGAAAGCTCAATATGTTTGTGAAGAGAATCAAAATTGTCCGATTGACAAACGCTATCGTAGCTGTTGCCAATATTGCCGCTTTCAAAAATGCATTGCTGTTGGCATGGTCAAAGGAAGTAGGAGAGAAAATCCGCAAAAAATCAACTAAAAAAATTACATTTTTACACCAAAAAATTTGTAGCCAAAAAATTGATCTAATTCTCAAAATATACGAATTTTTAATTTTTGAAAAATTTTAGTCGTCCGGTATGGTGTTCTCTCAGGTCGTCGTGGAAGGCTTCCATCCAAAGCAAAAACCTCAGTCGGCAGTCAACAAACCGATCAACCACCAAGTCCGCCAGAAGAGTCGTTGGCGAGGCATTGGCTGAACAAGAAAGCCAAAGTCAAGTCGGCCAAACGTTGTATGTAGCGGACCAAGCCGTGCGAGCAGTGGTACAACCGATGAAAAGGTCGGATTTCGGTTGCCATTTTGAATAAAATAAATTTTGTAAATTTTTTTGATATTATGTTTCTGGTTACTTACAAGGATCTGTTTTATGTCAAAACAAGAACCAGGAGACCGAGCGCTTTCGGCGCTCAAGGGATGGTCCCAAAATTTTTTTGCGTTTTTCAGTTCAATTTTTTTCAATTTTTTCGATTTTTTCAATTTTTTTTGAATTTTTTCGATTTTTACATTTTTTTCGATTTTTTCAATTTTTTTCGAATTTTTAAATATTTTTTTCGATTTTTTTCAATTTTTTAAAAAATTTTTCGATTTTTATATTTTTTCAATTTTTTTTGAATTTTTTCGATTTTTTCAATTTTTTCGAATTTTTAAATATTTTTTTCGATTTTTTTCAATTTTTTTAAAAGTCTCTTGCTTTATTTGTGTCGAATCATAATCGTTGATAGTCCACTATTGTGTATCTCTTGTAAGATTTTCATGGTATAAATAAAGTTCTAAAAATAAAAATATTACCAAATATATTATCATTCAGCCATCGATAACTCATTGTCCTTCCTTAGAAGAAGAAGCTAAAAGTAAAACACCTGCATAAGACAGTACTTCTGTTGTACTTTTCAGAGAAATTTTGAAGATTTTATGCGCTTATGGTAATCTTTTCTGCACATTTTTGCAAATTGATCATATTATTTAGGCGAATGTTTTTTGGCGCTACTGTCGGATAATAGCAATGATTTGTATAAGCTCTGTTTGAAAAGCTATAGAACCTAAGAATCGACGGTTTCTCATAAAAATCCGAAAGTGTCTGATTTTCGCTTCAATACACCGATTCCTTCCCTAAATCAAGATCAAGGAAGCGTTTTTAAGGTTCGGGAATGCGCTCAATCGATTTCTCGCATAAAATTACCCCTATAGGAGACTTTACTGCAAAAAATTTTGAGAAAAATTGATAAATTTTAACTCATCTTTTTGAACTCTGTTGATTGACTCCCCCAGCTAGGACACTCTAAAATTTGATTTTTTCGAGTTTCGACAATGTGTATATCGGTTAAGAGATATGACCAGTTGAAATTGTGCACTGTGTTCAAAAAGCCGAATATAGAGCTAACTAAAGGCAGAATCGAAAAAGGACTCAAATTTGTGCTCAGCGACCCTCAAAATGGGGCATATACATTGGTTTCAAAGAAAACTGAAAACTTTTTTACTGTGCCCTTCCTCATATCGAGATTTCAAGATATCGACTTTTAAATTCGAACTCATCGAAATTTTATCCCACTTTCTACTTGTTAGCTCCCGAGATGAAGGCTTTAAACCAAGCAAGCACGTTAAAAATTGCTTCTTTTCTCCTGTGTGATGCACAAACGACACCATAATAATGCAAAATAATTTACAATGTTCTTGAGGCGATTAAAATTCGAAAATATTCGAAAAAAGATTTACTTTTACAAAGACTTAACATTGTCTATAACTTGTTTTGCCTCATTTTGTTCTATGCAACTTGTAAATTGCAAGAAATAAAACGAGTTATTTCTTTAGGGTGCGTTCAAGCATGTTGAAAAAGTTGTTGAAAAGTTGTCGAAAGTTGCCGAAAAGTTGTTGAAAGTTGTTGAAAAGTCGAAAAAAGTTGTTGAGAAGTTGTCAAAACTTTTCAACAACTTTTTCAACATGCTTGAACGCACCCTTATCATGTTATTGTTTCTAAATAAAATTATTAAATTTTTGGATTAAGATTTTGTGAAGTTTTTTATGTTTTAGCCGGCCGAAGGTTGCCCAAAAAATGGTAAAGGTCCCTTATGATTTATGATGATGAGAAAATATTTTTTTAAAGTCCGATTAGTCCCTTTAATTTTTTTGTAAATCATCCCATGAAAGGTGATCCTAACTCCACCCTTGATTGAAAACCTGGGGTTTATTCAGTTTTAAGAATTTCCGAGAACTTTGGAAAACTGTGACATCAGCCTTTAGCCAAAGGCCGATTCTTCAGAAATTGTTATTTTACATAATAATATTTTAAGTAATTTTTTTATCGTCAAAATGTAAATCGGAAATGAAAAACGCCCTTTTTCTTACCTTACATATATGAATATTAGTCAACCTTATAAAAAAAAAACATCCCGTGGATTAAGCATCTTTATGGAAAGGGCAAAAACGCCTTTTTCATTACCTTACGTATATGATCGTGATCAAGATTATAGCAATTATTTTCTTGACATAAAATTTCAGAAGATTATAGACAGTTTAGATCAGTTAAACAGAGTTGGGGCGTATGAAATTCGCATATTCCGTAAACGAGTATAATACGGTCTTATTTTTACGGAACTCTGTAAAGTCCGTATACCGTAAACATTCCGTAGTCAAGGCTATAGTCGTAGATTGCTTTAGAATGGATTGTGCAAGTAAAAGAAACAAACTTTAGCCTTATTAAAAGCTTTGACGGCTGACAACCGTTCGGTTCTCTTACATCCTGAGCGACTGACGTACAAACCGATTCGAGTGATTTATCGCCGGCTCTCCTCCCAAAACTGATTCGGAAAAGCAGTATCTATTTCAGAATACTATAAATCAACTCCTTATAAGGATTGCGGCCCTTGCAATCCTTAAAATTTTTGTCTAAAGTCAAGATTTTCAAAAACAAAAAAACATGCATAAAATGGACAAATTGACTCGTTATTTTCAAAAAGTCGGAAACTCAGAATACTTTTCCAGAAAAAAGCTATGTCAAAATAAAAAGGTAGGTTTCATCTGAAACACCCTGTACTTCTGGGACCTTCGAATTTTCGAGACATCATCTTTTGGAATTTTTTTCTTTATCACTAACGAGTTTTTGGCTGGATATTTGTAAATCAATACGCAAGAATGTAAATTTTTATTTGGACCATTCATATTAGCAAACTCACCAACTTGATTTCGCTATAACTTTTTTCCTAACGGAATTTTGGGAAACTTTCTTCTTCCGAGCCCCTAAAACACTACCTAGTTTAGGGGACTGGGGGCTAAGAAAATTTCCCAAAATTCTTTCAAGAAAAAAGTTGTCGTAGTGTCAAGTTGATGAGTTTGCTAATGTTAGTACTGGATGGCCCTTTTGCACAATAATCTATTAAAAAGATCATTAAAATTTTGTTAAATTATGCACAGAAATATTAGGCTTTGTTAGTCCACTTAAGACTGTAAATAACTGTTTGACTTTCTTTTTAACATAGCTTCTGTATATATTAATAAAATACAACATGGTAAACGTATCGGCCAAAGCATGTATTGACAATGGAAATAGCACTGCTTGTAAATATATGCTACCATTCGGATTTTTGAGAAACAACATAATATCGAGCACTACTATCGGCATGGCTATAGTGATCAAAACAAGTAAAGTTTGCACCACGAGAGTTCTAAATAGCATGACTTGAAGCTTAAAAGTATGCACGCTAGTATGCTTCTGGAGATTTTTCATCCTATTTACAAAAATAAAGGAACAAAATATTAGGATGTAAGTGAAGATGAATAATATTATGGCATAATCGATACACCCGATGATTAAGATATCTCGGCCGCGGATCCAATCGAGGCCATTTGAAGTTGGTTCTAGCTCGAAAACTTTTGCCATGATAGGCTCAGCTTGGATAACATTTTTTCGAACAGTTTCGACACCAGTGTCAGGTGTTAAAAGCCAGATGGTGAGAGGTACTAAACAAATATATCTTTACTGAAAATTTTTAGTCCCTCGTCTCCAATGGTTTAGGAAAGGAGCACATGCCCATACATGGGTAGGCCCCAGGTGACCCCAGGTTTTTCACCTGGGGGAGGGGGTTGTGGGTCGGGTTGGGAGGGGTCATAGTATGTGGGTCGGAAGGTCGACACATTGAAGATTAATAGTCGAAAAGTAAGTTGCTTGAAGCAGCATATTTATGTGTAATCTTTTTTTGATTGCCAACTTTTCGACCCCATCGGGAGGGAACCAAATGAGAGTTGTGGGTTTTTTTGAAAATTCCACCTGGGATGCTGCCCATGTGTGCACATGCCCCTTCGAAGGCTGAAAACTCAATAAAAATTATAAGGAGCCTTGTGTTCTGGTTGGCCAAAAATTAAATAGGGGTTCCCATGATTTAGGAAAGTGCTCTCCATACATAAATAGGGGGTCTACTAGTGGCTCTCCTCCCACAATTTTTCGGCCGAAGGGCAAAAAATGGGTTAAACAATGGCATTTTTTGTCAAAAAATTTGCATAAAATGGCAAAAAATAGCTTAAAAATGTCATTTTTGGACAAAAAACACATTTTTGAGCATTGTTTGGGCATCTTTTAAGTCTATGAAGAGGAGGGAGTCAATAACTAACTTACTGGCAAACAAAATTTCCGAAATCACCAACAAAACTACTCCCATCTTCAACCAAGTCATCTTATTTTCATGCAAGAAGCTAGTAAATTTGTACAATCTCGATACCCGGAACAGCAACGCCAATATAATACTTTGTATTAAACCGGCATAAGAACTAATAGATATAATCCACATCGAATAGACACTATTCGGCCCCAAAAATTTAGCAATCCCAGTTGAATAGCACATAAAGAAAGGAAGTAAATTCACAGGCTGCCAAAAAGTTAGGGCAACATCAAATAGATAGGCCCATATTAGTTGATTGAGTAAAAGTAGCTTGTAAATTCCCATCTCGGGAGTAGATTTGTTGAGAACAATATAAGCAGTGAGTGAAACCATACATGTGGATAGTGTAAATATTATGTATTGGTAAAAATGCCAAGTGTTGGCTAGAGCTGGATGATAAACCATGTCTAGTGTGATATTTATTGATGAATTAAGATTTGCGTCCATTTTATGTGAGAAGTCTATAAATATGACATAAAATTTTGATCATGCTTGAGCAGACTACCCAAAAAACGGCACTATAACTTTCGCCACGAATTTCGCCACGCTAATTTTCGCCATGTAACTTTCGTTACGATAACTTTCGCCACGTAACTTTCGCCACTTTCGTGTCAATAAACATTTAGTTTCAAACTAATTGAGTTGCCTGATTTGCAATAAATATGTATATTGACACGAATATGGCGAAAGTTATAGTGCCAAAAAACATCTTCCCCAGTATCGTAACTTTGATCCAGATTTAGAGGAAGGAAGAAAGAGAACAAAAAAGTTCGATAAAAATTTTTGAAACCCCGAACAAACAAATCGGACTAAAATGACCCAACCTCAACAAAATTCACGTTAACTACTATTTTTTCACTAGACATAAAAAGCTAACTGACGTGATGTTTAAACTCAACTATATAAGAATTATTATGCTAATTATTTCTTTGGATGCTCCAAGCATGTCGGATTTCTAAGAACTCAAATCCCTTAGCATAATGATGTTTTTATTTTAACATTTTCTATTTGAATGTTGAATCAAATATTCAAGACTCATATAAAACATAATTGCAATAAAAGTTAAATAAAACGCCTTTATCATAATTTAAAAAATCAAAGAGGCATAAAATTATACACTGCCAGTCATACAGATAGAGCCACCCTAATTTTTAGGAGTTCTGGATTCTAAAGTTAACAAGAACGATTGGAAACATTTTTAATAAAGAGATAGTGGTCGAAAAACAACAAGGTTTGGTGTCCCGGAGCCAATTTAAAAATTAGGCCCGGATCTCTCAAAACACCCCTTTTTCCGCAGACAGTGCCAGAGGGCGCTCACGTAATAAGATGAATCCGTATTGTTCGTTACAAATGCCAATCGAAGCTTTCCAACGGAGCTGAAGCAGCTCAATCGTATAACTAAGCGCTCCTTGGGAAGGGGTGCTTATATCGAAATGGAGAGAGGGTGCGCTTATACTGAGGTTTTTCGATTGATATAACGAATAACCGCAGGACAAAGAGTCAAATACGTTATTGTTTCCCAACAATTTACTAAAAATAAATAATTTTCATGTTTGCTATCATTTTATAAGTTCAAATTGACATTTTTGGTTTTTTCATATGAGGCATGATACAGGGCCGTAGCTAGGATTCCGGTTTGGAGGGGGCACGACTGGGGGGAAGGCCATACTTTTTTCAGGTTTGGGGGGGGCATGACTCTTCATGAATAAAGTTTTAAAAAATCGCATTTTTGAGCAAAAATGGAGAAATTTTGACGCTTTTTGATAAAAAAAAATAGATTCTTTAGTGTAAAAATTGAAAAAATGTCATTTTTATTGAAAAAATACGAAATTTTGAAAAAATGTGTGAGAAAAAAAGCGTTTTTAGAGTTCACAATTTTTTGCACACCTTTGGGCACTATAACTTTCGCCACTTTTGTGTCAATAAACATATTAATTTCGACTAATTGAGTTGTCCGATTTGCAATAAATATGTATATTGACACGAGCGTGGAGAAAGTTATGTGGCGAAAGTTGCTGTGGCGAATATGAAACGTGGCGAAAGTTATAGTGCTCACTTTTGCGTGCAGTAGACTCGTTGCAACTAAATCGCTTTTTTGCAACGCGACTTTCCGTCGGCAACAAATAAAAAAATATATAAGGCAACAATAATCGTTGGAATTTTTCGGGGAGCACTTACACTGAAATGGAGGGGGAGTGCTTTTATCGAGGTTTGACTGTACTTACAAAATAATTACTTTGTAAGTGATTTTCCAAACTTTGTAAGTAATTACTTCACAAGTGAGTTACTTTGAAAGTAATTAACATCAAAAAATAATGAGGAAGTGTTGATTAATGCTATAGATTAATAGAAACACAATATAATGAAAAAAAACGCAAATAAAGAGTTGATTACTTTATTAATCACTTACTCCGAAAGCACTTACTTGTAAAGTCATTGTTGTTCTAGTTGCTTTGTAAGTATGTACTTATAAAGTCAGTTACTTGTAAAGTGATGGTTAGATCCAAAGTAATTCCGACTTACTTTTTGTGCAGCCCTAATCCCATCCCTTGCCCACGTATGATACAGATAATCAGAAACTTGTGATTTTTTACAATTTGCAAGGTTGAGTTGAGCCGTTTCAAATTAAATTAAAAAACAGTTGATGATTTTAATTAAAGGCCAATTTATTTCTTCTGCTTTTATGAGAAAATTTCATAATATGAGCACGAGTGAATAGTTTTCTTATTATTCACTTTGTTACTTGTGCTAAAAAATATGCTGTATTAATTATGGAAGAAAAACTTACAAAATCGTATAAAGAATTAGAATTTTCATGAAATTTTAAAAAAAGTTTCCCTTGAGGAACCAAGGGAGTAACAACACTAATTTTCAAACAAAAAACATCCAAATCATTTTTGTATTAAGGGTTTTTCGACAGGGAAAGTCGAATCTGAATCAATTTTTAATTTGACCATTGGAATTTATCCTAATAAAAATAAAAATGCGCCGCAGATAAAAAATTTTTGAAAATGCTTCTTTTTAAGCTGAAAATATTCAGAAAATTTCGATTTTTGATGAAAATTTGGCAAATTTATTGAAAAAATAAGGAATTTTGATGCAAAAAATGGAAAATTTGCTCAATTTTTGGGGGTGTAAATTTACGGGGCTTGAGCCTGGGAAGGTCGGGATCCGGGACGGGATCAAGTTTCGATCAAATTTTTCGGAACGGGATGTCAAAAATCCCGAGATTTCCGGGACGGGATCGAACACTAATTCTAACCACTTGGCATTCAATGTTTTTGATCTCCTCCGTGAAACAAACTATAATAATTTTTCTAGTAACAACTTGAACTTTTTCAATTATGCAACCTGTCCTATACCACCGTGAAATCAAATTATAAATTTGAAAATTGATTTTTCACTGCTCCAAGGAATCATCGATGCCTTATTAACAAGATACAGTCAACTCCCGATTTAGTGACACCCAGGAATCACTAAATCGAATCGGAGGAAGGGTGTCACTGAATCGAGTTTGACTGTATTTATACTTTTGCAATGTATCCCTGCGTGGTTGTATCGGAGGGAAAATTCTCGGAAGGGATCACTAAATTGAAAGTTGACTGTATCACAATTACAAACAAAGACAATAACGCTACAGTGACGGCTCATGCCCAAGCCAGAGTCACACACTAATGAATACAATGAAAATTTTGTAAATGTGTAATTTTTTATTATTAATTAAACATTTCACCTTCCAAAAATTTGTTGAATAATTTTTGTTTAAAATTTGTTTTTCTCCATCCGATTTGATTTTTGCACTCCCGGCTAATCCCAGAAGTGCGTTCAAAAAATTTGGTTTATCCAACACAGTTCGTAGAACCGGTCAAAACATCCTAGTACCTTTTGATACTGGGTAAAAACCGAAGCAGGCTTGAAAATGTCCCCTACCCTGTCTGTTAACATTTTCTACTTTAATAAGTCCCATTTCATCGGCCATGTCAGACACAATACTATTTTTATGTACAGAAATTTCTTTGTCTGTCTAACAGTTTTCACTTGTTGATTGAGCAATAAATGCCATTTTCTAGCTTTTTGGAGGCCACAAAAGTACCATCTTTTCCAAAAATTTAGGCGCAGAACTCTGCAGCGCAGCTTCTTGAGATAGATCCAAGACAGAGTTCTTTGAAGAACCTTGAAAGTTTTTGATCACCAGACTGATCCTTTTCATCGTGAGAGCTGCAGAGCTCTCCACGGCGTACCAAAATTCCGAAAAGATGGTAGCAAGGGTCAGAATTGTAAAAAATTCGCCAATCTGCTCATCTCGCCAAGCGCTTCAAAACGAGTACCATATGATGAGATCTTGGGGGTTTTACACATGGCCGAATGGCTAACGTGCTCGGCCTTCACTCATAGAGGGGTTCGATCCTGAGCACAAAAATCTTTTTTATTACGTATCCATATTTATATGCGGGGAACACGATGGCGCTATTATTTTTCCATGAAAACTTTTGGAAAACTTGTAAAAATCGAAAAATCTCAATTAGATATATTATCATTTTTTTCCAAATTTTCCACAAGTTTTTATGGAAAAATTTTAGCACCAAAACAGGTTTTTTATATTGATAATTTGCATGCCTTTATGGCTAAGTTTACTTGTTCTTGGTTGATATATTCACGTAGGGGGAAAGTGTGGGAAAAAATGACGACAGAACAAATAATAAAAGTTTTCGTTTCAATAACACGAAAAAGTATTATTGTGATAAAATTTTTATCTCTACTCCTATGTTTTACATTTGTTGCCACTTTTGGCCATACTTTCCCCCACCGTGATGTTAGCGTCTGATTTGCGGGGCTTGTATAATTGATCGCTCAATTGTCGATATATATGGACGTGCCGTCATCTGGAGAGCAATACACGTCTAAAATTTTTTGAATCTTATCATGAAAATTGTACAGGCACGGCGTTGATCTTTTACAAAATACCCCCTATTTTTCAAGGAAAAAATTTGAAAGTTTTTTGAGGATAACTTTTTTCTGCCGTTTAATTTGGCCAATTTGTGGATTCTAGTATAAAAAATTGTGCTGAACAAGAAGCCATCGAAATTTTTTCAGGAAAATTCATTTAGGGAATTAAAAATTTAATTTTTTTTAAATTACCCCTATTAAGTACAAAAATTATTTCGGCTATTCTTTTGGTCCAAAATTTTTGTACTCGGGGGTTTTCGACTATACACTTGTATAAAAACTGAACGGTCTCTTTCTTCACTCTATCGTTTTTAATATACAATGTTTATTATTTTCTAATAAAAATCTACATTTATCACTTTTTAACATATTTCGACAATAAATCAATTATTTCCTTATTAGGATAATTATACGTCGATCTAACGATATGCAGTGCTGTATTCCCATTGGCGTTAATTTTATCTGGATCTGCATCTTGCTCCAATAAATACCGGACAATGTTAATATTATTGATAGAAACTGCTCTCATAAGGCTTGTCCAACCATCTTTATCTTGAATGTTTATATCAGCACCATGTTTTAATAATAACTCGACAATCAACTTATTATCTTTTAGATTTAATGCAGCATGATGTAGAGCAGTTTTATCCCTATTATCTTTTCTATTTGGGTCTGAACCTTGCTCTAGTAAATAACGAACAATGCTAATTCTTTTGTATAAAACTGCTTCCATAAGGCTTGTCCAACCATCTTTATCTTGAATTTCTATATCAGCACCATGCTTTAATAATAACTCGGCAAATAATGTATTATCATAGAGATTGGATGCAGCATAATGTAGAGCAGTTTTATCAATCTTATCTTTTCTATTTGGGTCTGCACCTTGCCCTAGTAAATAAAGAACAATGTTAATATTTTGGCTGGAAGCTGCTATCATAAGGCTTGTACGGCCATATTTATCTTTCAGTTCTATATCAGCTTGATGTTTTAATAATAACTCGACAAACTCTGTTTTATCACTTCGATCTGATGCAGCAAGATGTAGAGCAATTTGATCATTTGTATCTATAGCATTAGGATTTTCACCATTTTCTAATAACAACCGAACCATATCAATGTTATTATTCTTAACTGCAGATATAAGACTAGTACTACCAATTATTGTCGTATTTTGCAAATGTTTAGCATTCGATACATTTAATTTTATAGGTATTTCTTTTTTAGCCATATGAGTTGCTCTAACTTTTGTATCATAAACATTATTTTCAACTAGATTGTATGTGTGCGTTGAGCTTGTATTGTTCAGCCTTTTTGCATTGGTTTCACTTAGTATGATATTAGTCTTGCCTTTTTTAGAAATTTGTGTGGCTCTAAGAGTAGCGCCATAAGCAATAGCCTCATCTGGATTCAAACCAAAATTCAATTTTTTGTTTGGGAAAATTTTCAGCAACAGTTTTTTTTATTTCAGGTATTCTAGAAGAACCACCAACAAGAATAATTTTTTCAATCTTGTCTGCACTCATGTCAGCTTCTTTGAGTGTGCCTAGAATAATCATTTTTATCCTGTGAAAAAGAGGAAAGCAGAGTTTATCAAAAGTCGCTCGATCCATCTTTATATCTTCATCTATGCCTGGGAAAAGCTCACCAAGGTATAGGCTAAAAACTTTTTACCATAACAAATTTGCTTTAAAAGAATACTTTGCTTCTTCTGTAGAAGTTATCATATGTTTTAAATCGATACACTGTCTCAATAGCTTTTGCATAACTTTAACATTTTCTGCTATTTCCTTTTTGTACTTCTTTTCTATTATATCCACAAAATGGTCCATAAGAGCATTGTCAAAATCTCTGCCACCAAGCTGCGTATCTCCACCTATACCCACAACATTAAAAATACCATCTTTAATCTTTACAATAACGACATCCAACGTCCCTCCTCCAAGATCAAATACTAACAAGTTAGTGTCAGGAAACTTCTGTTGATCAAATCCGTATGCATATGCGGCTGCAGAGGGTTCAGAAATCATTTCCAAAACATTAAGCCCTGCCAGTTCAGCGGCCTTAGTTGTAGCCTTTTTCTGGTTTTCATCGAAATAAGCGGGAACTGTTAGAACGATATTTTTGATTTGCTTACGGACAACATTTTCGGCTGATTGTTTCAATTTGATCAAAATTTGGGCCGAAACTTCTTCTGGCTTTATACGCTTTGTTTGGTTATCCAAGTTCACTTCAACTTCGGAGTTTTCATTGACCTTAAATGTCCAATATTTGCCATTTCGTTTAATGCATTCAAGAGCATTTTGATTCCCAATTAGGCGTTTCATATCTAAATTGTTCAAAGATGGAAAACTTAGTTATTATATAAAAATGTCCTACCGTAAATAGTGTTAGATGGGTTTAATGAAAGCTGACGCTGTGCTGGTTGGCCTATTAAAATTTCATCATTTTGTTTATACGAAACGTATGAAGGAGTTGTTCGGTGTCCTTAAAATATCGAAATAATAAATTTTTAGTTAATAATATCCCTACAGCAGCGTATCCAGGGGGCGAGGCTCCTACCCCGAAATCTAAAAAATAAAATATTCTCCTCTCGTTCCATGTTTTTGCCCAAAATGTTTGAAAAAAATTTTTTCACCAAAATTATCCAAAGTTTGCCATTTTTTAAGAAATTTTGAAAGATTTTTAAAAAAATGTCATTTTTTATCAAAAATTTATTATTTTTTAATAAAAAATACCCTATTTTTCAATTTTTGTCCTATACAAAATATCAATTTATCATTTGGGCAAAAAGTGCCTCTCCCATATCAGATCCCCAGCTACGTCCTTGCCCCTTCCCCTGGGTAGAGCTATGCACCTGTACACTACCTTCAGAATTGGCAATAATCTCGACTTGATTGTTTCTCCATATACCAACACAAGAAAATGTTGTACCAAGATCAATGCCCACTGGTGTTTCATCTATATATAAATTATTTATATTTAAAAAAACAATAAATATATATACAGGATAGCTAAAGAACCATACTTTTGCGAATTTTTAAGCAATTTTTTGCAAAAAATTTTTTTAATTTTTCCCAAAATGGCCCTATGAGAGTTTTTCTATGCCAGAAATCGTTTGCGCGCATTGAAAAATCTTGAAAACGTTTTCCTAATTATGAAATCGCAGAAAATTTAAAAAAACAAAATTTTCTGGTTTTTTCTGCGATTTCATGGTTAGGAAAGCGTTTTCAAGATTTTTTAATGCGCGCAAACGATTTCTCGCATAGAAAAATCCCCACAGGATTACTTTGGAATAAATTTAAAGAAATTTAGTGCAAAAAATTGCTCAAAAATTCGCAAGGTTATGATTTTTTAGCCACCCTTAGCTTACCTGACATTTTGGTAGTACTTATTTAATGAATTATATTGATTAAAAATAATCAATATCTCTTTTATATTCAAATCAACAAATACATGATCGATGTAATGTAGTTAAAAATCAATTGGTTCTTATCAATTGGTTCATTGTCTTGCGCAGAAGATTGCTTTTGAATGATGATTTTTTGTTCTTCAAATAAAATTTTTTAAACAAATCCCAAAATTTTTGAGTTTAAAAGCTTCATCAGATTACCACAAAAAGGATAAGAAATTTTTCGGAGCTACTATGATTTAGTCAAGCACTTAATATGGTCTCAAACAGTGTTGATCATGTACCATCCCGCTCCTGGCACTATAACTTTTGTCACAAGTTTTGTCACGCTAACTTTTGTCACGTAACTTTTATCACTCTAACTTTTGTCACCTAACTTTGTCATGGCGCAGTTGGTAAAGCGTTAGCTTTGCATACGGAAAGGCTCAGGTTCGATCCCCTTCTCTGCATAAATATTTTTGCTTTTTCAATAAATGTTCTTTTTTTGAAAAAAAATCGATTTATTCGAAAAAACGAAAAATTGGATAGAAATTGAAAAAAGCGAAAAAAAATCAAATAAAATTGAAAAAAATGAACCGAAAAGAGCAAACAAATTTTGGCACAATCCCTTGAGGATCGAAGGCGCTCGGTCACCCGGTTCTGTGTTTGAATGCTGGAATGAAAATTTTTAAAATTTACAGCAAAACCTGGATTTTTAAATAAATTTTTGTTATCAATAATTGGGTGAAATACGGACCGTTGTTACACGACATCTATTTCACAACATTTGTTTCCGGGCAGTTGTTTCTGCACACATATTTATTGACATTTGTTCTTTGTACCAAAGTTACTATGACAGTTGTTTTTCGTCACCTGTTTTATGAAAATTGTCACCACGACACTTGTTACCGCGACAAATGGTACACCATCAGAGGCCGAAAAGGGCCGAGGCCCCTACCCTCTAACTTTTCATGAGGAACATTTTTTGCGTTGACGAGAAATTCTAGTTTTTCAGTATTCTCCGACATCGGAACACGAAAGTTAAACTGTTAAAGTTATGGCGATTTGTTGAATAATACTGAAGAACCAGAGAATACTGAAAAACCAAAATTTTTTCAGAATTTCTCGTCAACGCAAAAAATGTTTCTAATGAAAAGTTAGGGGGTGGGGGCCTCGACCCTTTTCGGTCTCTGATGGTGTACCATTTGTTGCGGTAACAAGTGTCGTGGTGACAATTGTCATAAAATATTTTATCTTATAACTTTTGTCCTAAAATAACTGTGATAAAATACTTGTCACAATTTTTTGTGTCATGAAATATCTGTCGTGAAAATTTTGTCATGGTA
>OZJO01004382.1:0-24702 GCA_900406225.1 Acrobeloides nanus | reverse complement strand
AAACAATAAAAACTTTGTTTTTCAAAACGCCCGAATCGCGGGTCTTATGATTTTTTGCGCCCGAATCGATGATCTTATGATTTTTTTCCAATAGTTTCAATAAACACGATTTTCTTGAAATTCAGGGTCAGCAGGCATTACAACAGGAAAATGAGGATTTTATATTTGTTTAAAATGCGCCTAATTATTGGGTGTATTTAAAAAGAAAAACGGCATCCGTTTATCGCCTCGACGAGACGAACAAAACGACACCAAATTTATCCAATTTGAAAATTGTTTTGGGTTATTGAAACGAAAACTCTGATTCAGGATAGGGGGTATACGAACATATAAAATAAGATCGCATAGCGAAGTGGGATAGGATACTGTTCTTTAATCTAAAGGTACAAGGGTCATGTAAGAGCGATTTACAATGGAAAAATCGGCTCGAATGAAACGAAAGGTTTGAAAAGATACGAATGAAACGACATAATGGAACGAAACCAAATTCAGGGTTTTCGTGTCAATATCCAAGCAAATTCAAACTCGAATTGTTTTGATTCTTGTAAATCAGTTTTAGGCAAATCGTTTTCATATCGATGAAAACGATTTGCCTAAAACTGATTTACAAGAATCAAAACAATTTGAGTTTGAATTTGTCTGAATATTGACACGAAAACCCTGAATTTGGTTTCGTTTCATTATGTCGTTTCATTCATGTCTTTTCATTTTTATCGTTTCGTTCATATCTTTTCAAACCTTTCGTTCGTTATTTTAGAAAAAATTTAAAAGAATTTGATCGAAAAATCCACTTTTTTTAAAAACTACCCAAAATTCGATTTTGAGAAAAAACAAAATTCAATTTTTGAACAAAAATTCGATTTTTGAGCAAAAAAAATTCAATTTTGGACAAAAATTTCGATTTTTGAGAGAAAATTAAATTTTGAACAAAAATTCAATTTTGAGCCAAAATTCGATTTTTGAGAAAAAAATTCAATTTTGAGCAAAAATTTCGATTTTTGAGAAAAAATTCGATTTTTTGTCAAAATTTCGATTTTTGAGAGAAAATTAAATTTTGAGCAAAATTCGATTTTTAAGAAAAAATTCAATTTGTGAGAAAAAAATTCAATTTTGAGCAAAAATTTCGATTTTTGAGCCAAAATTCGACTTTGAACAAAATTCGATTTTTGAGCAAGTAAAAAAAGTTGTTTTTTTTTACCATTTTCCCTTTCACCAATTTAATTTTTCGATGTTTATTTTTTCTTCAACGCCAATATTTTTTTTATCCATCCACTCCTATGTATGTATGTTCGCAGAGAGTAAAGCATTATTTATGCAACTGCTTGGCCAACATTTTATTATTATTATGTTGGGTTTCGTTGAAAGGCGCGTTGTTTCTTCTTCATCTTCCCTCGTTTTGTTTGGATCTCCGCATACACAAACGGGCTTGATCGACGGTGGCGTGGAACGGCAAAAAGGTCTGGGCGGAGTTGGCACTCTTAATGCGTAAGATGAGGCATAACATTGAAGCACAAGCTATGGACGAAGAGCTTTTCGAGAATGCCTTGGTTTTTTTCTTCTTCTTTTTAATGCGTTCATGTTGTGTATGTGTTGTGCGTCGTCCTCAATTTTGGCCGTGTTTGTATGCCGCGGCTTGTGTGTGTATGAATTTGGAGGGAAGCTCTGAAAGAGTGCAACAACTAACACGCAGAGAGACGCATTGCCACTCCGTCATCCCACCTCTTTCCCCACGACGCTGTCTCATCTGTTTACATTTATATTCGGGTAAACACCGGGTAAACAACCACGAGATGAAGAATTATGCTAGAAGGACGACCGCCGGCCGGGAGGAGAGCCTCGAGTCCCAACGTTTTTCAACCCCACACCGTCATCCAGCGACGAGAATGAACGAGGAAGGCGGATGCTCTCCCTTTTGCATTATTTGTCGCATTTTGCTTGCTCCTGCACACATAGTGTTTTTCGATGTGCGTGCACACACACACACGCAAAAATCCCGCGGATGGAGAATGCTGCTGCTGCGGGAAACGGTCACTGTTATTTATTTTTTTTGTTTCGTTTATTATTCAAGAATCTTGCCAAAGAGGGATGCTTTTTTATGTGTTGTTGTTTTATTTTTGCGTAAATTTTTTGTTGATCTGTGTTGTTGATTTTTTTGTATAACAAGGTACAGTAGCGATGGAAAAGTATTGCCCCAAAGGTCTGATTTGTGGGAAAACTAATTTTTTTGAACTATTATCATAAGAGATCGGATAAAAACTGGTTTTTATTTTTTTATATGCGTACAGGGGGAGGCAACATGCGGAAGAAAGTCCTGACCCAAGGGGCAAAAGTTTTGATGCAAGTGGACAAAAGTCCTGACATAGTCAAAAACGAAGAAAAGGTGTTTTCTTGTTCAGAATTGTTGAGGAAACACGTTTTTGTTAAGTCAAGACTTTTGACCTTTGGATCGGGACTTTTGTCCGCCTAGGTCAGGACTTTTGTCTCTTGGGTCAGGACTTTTGCGTCTGTTTTTCTTGAAAAAACTGTATTAGTACATTGGTTCAGGTTCCAGCTTCCTAGCCAGTCGGCCATGCGTGCCCCGTTTTTTGGAGCCTCACTTTGAAACAGCGTTTAGCTGTTATAAAGTTGAAGTTTATAGGTTTATCTAGGTGGTCTTCTTGACTCTCTTTTTTCAAATCTCTAGTTTTTCTTTTTCTTATTGAGCTTATTGTTAAAAGGACAAGCCGTAGTTTTACACAAAATGGTTCGTTTTTGCTTTTTCGTTCAAATGCTATTTTTTGATATTTTCAAATGCACATTACACTCGAATGAGGCAAGCAGTTGTTAAATTGACCTACTTCCTTTCCTACTTATCAATGTTTTTGAAAAATATTTGGAGCTACTTCGGCTCTTATACTCCCATTGAACATGGTCTAAAATAGAAAAAAAATTTATTTTTCGAAATTTTCTCAAAAATAAAAAAAAGAAAATCAAAAAAAATTCTTTTTTAAAGAAAAATGTGAAGCGTAAAACTAGGTCGAATGGATGTTGATGATAAAAATCTTCAAGTGTTTTCAAATTTACAACAATCTTTAGGCATTAAGAGATTCTTCGGCTATGGAGGAGGAGAGAGAAAAATATAAAAAAACAGTCATCTTCTCAAAATTGTTGCTCAAAATTTTTTTTCTTATTCAAATTTTTTTTGGCTATCACAGAACTTTTTATTGAATCAGGCAACGTGTACATTGAAACGAAATGGATCCTATTATAGCTTTTTTGATGCATCCCTGCGTGGTCGTATGACGAGAAATTCAGGATTAGTTAGTACTTCCTAAAAAAAGAGACTAAAAAAGCCCAAGTCTAAGCCCAAGTCAAAGCCTAAGCCCAAGTCTAAGCCTAAGCCCAAGCCTAAGTCCAAACCTAAACCAAGTTAGTACCAATCCTGATTTTCCCGCCATACAACCACGCAGGGATGCATCAAAAAAGCTATATAAGGATCCACGTTTCTTTTCCTTTCAATGTACACGTTGCCTGATTCAATAAAAAGTTTCATGAAAAATTTAGAAACAAGTCTCCTATTTGTTTCAAAAATTTTCGCTATCGTATTGCTGTTTTTTTTCTCTCTCTTTCATTTGCTACAATTTACTATTCCACAAATGTCTGGAGATAAGTTGTGTATGTAAAAGAATTGATAAAAATCATATGTAAACAAATTGTCTTTCTTTCGCATTTACATGTTCTACTCTTGACCTAATTACGTCGACTTCTCTCTTTTTTTATTCTAGCGTGAAAATTTATTTAGCTGTAAGCAGCACTTGTTAGTCAAAATCCAGACTCGAGATAGTTATATGAAGGAAAATCACGTGTCCGGGCCGTGGACATTTTGTTATTGGTTTCAACAAAAACGTCTACCATCCAACCAACTTACCATACAAACATCACAAAAAACATACACACACATACATACAAACTTACCATACAACTTCCGATACAGCCATACACAAATCTTCGAATCTGGCTTACTCCATCGATTGTTATTTTGAAACCAAAAAGCGTCTTGTGTTACGTTCTTTTTCTGTCTATGAATGAACTAGACTAGGCACTAGGATGTGAAGGCCAACGAAGAAATGAGGTGATGTTTTAGTTTGTTTATTTCGTTATTTTCTTTCTTTCTTTTCGAGTGTATTCAATCGATTCGCGTGATTTAATTGCCTAAAATATTGCTGTAGGTCGAGTGTGGATGAGAGTGTTGGTGTTGTTTGTTTGTTGTTGTTGTTGAAACGTTTACCATCCAACCAACCACACTAACACAAAATTATTATGCAACATCCATACACTAATCTGGGTTGATCCAATGATCTGGCTTACTCCATCGCTTACTCCATCTTTGAATCTGGCTTACTCCATCGATCGTTATTTTGAAACCAAAAAGCGTCTTATGTTACGTTCTTCCTTTTTCGTCTATGAATGAACTAGACTAGGCACTAGAACGAAGGCCAACGAAGAAATGAGGTGATGTTTTAGTTTGTTTATTTCGTTATTTTCTTTCTTTCTTTTCGAATGTATTCAATCGATTCGCGTGGCTGTAATTGCCTAAAATATTGCCGCAGGTCGTAGTGTGGATGAGAGTGTTGGCATTGTTTTCATGGCGCATCATGCCATTGTCTATCTTCTATCCGGGGCGTATCTTTTTGGATTTTCGCTTAGAAAACTTTGTTGTACTTTATGTGGATGGAGGGGTTATTGTCTTGAACAATCAAAATGTCGTGTTATTTTTCTTTTAAAACGTGTCAAGCCATATGAATTTTGATTGTACAGGGTGAGCCAAAAAAATCGTACTTTTGCGTTTTTTTCATTTTTGCATCAATATACTACCCTGAATCAGGGTCAAGAAAGCGTTTTCACACTTTGCAAGTGCGCACAATCGATTTCCCGCATCAAATTACCGCGCAAATTCGTCAACGTTTTTATGTTATTTACTTTGAATTCGTGATTTTTGTTTTTTTTATTAAAATTTTATTTAGGCATACAAGCCTTGGGCATTCGCTTAGGTCCTAGTATTACAATATTCTATTAAAACAAAATTATTTCCCTAGAGCATTTCGGTCAACGTCCGATGACATCATGCCGGGAGTCGTTCAAAGTTTCGGAGTTCTTTCCGGGCTCCACGCCGACTACCTCATCCGGTACAATCACTGCCACTAACCAGCAACAATATACGCAAAGTGCGATGCTGTCCACCGATAGAGCCCTTAGTCTAGATACCGCCACGGCACACGGCCTTTTACAAACACCTCCCACGCATCATTTGCCGAATGCAATTCCTGGTTTGGAAGCGTTAACACCACAAGTATGAATTATATATGTTACCGTTTTGTCTGAAAATCGACGATAAGTACATGAAAAACGATGCCTAAAACAATGCCTAATTCAAGAAACCTGCCTGCCTAAGCCTTAGTCTAGGCATAAGCGCCTTAGACCTAGGCCTTAGTCTTAGATCTAGGCTTAGGCTTAGACCTAGACTTGAGCGCGTTAGCCTAAGCCTTGGCCTTAGCGCCTTAGATCTAGTCCTAAGCGCCTTAGACCTAGACTTAAGCGCCTTAGTCTTAGGCCTTAGACCTAGGCATAAGCGCCTTAACTTTAGACCTAAGCGCCTTAGCCTAAGCATTAGCGCCTTAGACCTAAGCCTAAGCCTTAGACCTAGGCCTAAGCGCCTTAGACCTAGACTTAAGCGCCTTAGACCTAAGCCTAAGTGCCTACGCCTTAGACCTAAGCCTAAGTGCCTTAGCCTAAGCCTTAGACCTAAGCCTTAGACCTAAGCCTTAGACCTAAGCCTTAGACCTAAGCCTAAGCCTTAGATCTAGGCCTAAGTGCCTTAGCCTAAGCCTAAGCGCATGAAATCGACGCCTAAGCTTAGGTATCGTTTTCATGCTCTTAGGCTAAAGCTCAGGCAGGTGGGTTTCTTGGGCTTAGACATCATTTTGATGCTCTTGACATCGTTTTCATGCGCTTATATTAACACCACAAGTATATAAAAAATGAAGAAAATTTAAAAAGTTTCGGAACCATATTTTGTGCTGCCTGTTCCAAAAAATTGAGATGGTTGAAATTTTGTAATCCTTTAATGATATTGATTATTGATGCACAGCTTATATGTATTACATAATCTGTATTTACAGATTGAACAAATGCTCATGCTGGCAATACAAGAACGCTTGGCGCAACAGCTGGTCTCATCCGCGCCTCTCGACATGAACCGACTTTGGCAAAACATCTTCGCCCTGAGTGGCTCATTCCCATTGTTGCCATCGCCACTCGATCTCAGCGCCATTCCAGGCACCAGTACGGCGGCGCCAACACATCCCCTCTATCAACACGGGTTATGTGCTTGGCCCCAATGCAACCAACCATGTGAAACCTACTCCACTTTCGTGCAACATCTCAACCATGCTCATTCACCGGACGAGCGGTCCGCGCAACAATACCGCGCTCAAATCGAACTGGTCGAGTCGCTGGAGCATCGATTGTCGAAGGAAAAGTCTCGGCTACAGGCGATGATGCAACACTTGCATATGAAGCACTCTCCGGATACCACCCAGCCTGGTCTAGGACTACCACCGCAATCAAGTAGTCAGCCATCTGCAATGATGAAACTAGAGTCGCCGGTGATTTCACCCAAATCTTTTACTTATCCAACTTCTGAACCACCAACAGCAGCGATTTTGATGAAAAGTGAACCGGTAAGTGGGAAAAAAGTTGATACTTAAAGGATAAGTTCAGTGGGGAAAAGTTGCCATTTTTGTTGATATTCGGAAAGTTGATGAAAAATGGAGCATTTTTTGTTTTTATGGGGCTTAAGCCTAGGCTTAGGCTAAGACGTTTAGACCTAGGTCTAAGTCTTAGTTCTGAATCGTTATAGTTTTCGAGAGAATTTTGTTTGAAATTTTGAATTTATGTACATGTTTTCGTTGTAATACACAAACTTTTTTGAATTTTCGTGCGGAAAATCGAAAAAAATTCAAAAATTTTTGTGTATTACAACGAAAACATGTGTACACAAATTCAATTTTCAAACATACCATTCAATTTTTCTTACATTTCCTGTGTTGGAAAAACACATGTTTCTTTGAGATGTGACCCCGTTGTCGTCGTCGACCCAATAGCTTTGTTATAAATTGTTTGTGTGGCGGAATGCGACTCGCATTCATTTATCTCTTCTTCGCCTTTCTATGGTTTTCTTGTAATCATCGACGCAGCTCGTGTCCATCTCAAGCCGTCAGCGGATGCAAAAACCCAAATAAACATTGCTCATAGCGTTGGCTTGTTGACACGCATTTTCGAGCTCGAATGACGACCGTTTCTGGGTCGACACACAATTTCCTTCGATACACAATTTCAATCAACAATCGCACCTGAAACCTTGCGCCAATTATCCTCAGAAAAAAACAAACAGGCAGTGTGCTTTTTTGAATCTAGTGCGCGCGAGAAATGCGCTAAACAATATTTCGCAATCGAGTTGCAGAAATGAAAATTAAAGGACCAGTCCACTCGGGAAAATTTTTTCATTTTTTGATATTCGAAAAGTTCATGAAAAATGGAACATGTTTTGTTTTTACGACAACCTCTGAAACGTTGTCGTTTTCGAGATAAGTGCGTATGAAGTTGACGATTTTTGAAATTTTGTGTATTACAACGAAAACATGAATGCAGTGAAAATTCGTTTCTAAATCAATAACAGTTGTGTGTATTGACACGAAAATTCCAAATTTTTTTTGGCAGTTTTCATAAGTTGGTGAAAAACGACAATCGAGTTGCAGAAATGAAAACGAGAAAATTTGGCAGTTTTCATAAGTCGAGGAAAAACTTTTTTTTAAACTTTCGCGTCAATACACAACTTTTATTGATTCAGGGACGAATTTGCGTTCATGTTTTCGTTGTAATACACAAATTTAGCCAACTTCATACGCAATTATCTCCAAAACGACAACGATTCAGAATTTATCGTAAGAACAAAAATGTTCCAAAATAGTTTCTTAATCCTGAATCAGGGTCAGGATCCTGAATAATAGAGAAAAAAGTGTACAAGAACTTTGGACCACCCTGTAATATGCGTTTGCTTATTTGTTTTCTTGTCTATGCTTATATGTGTGCAGCAGAAAAAATTGAACTCGCGGTCGAATGAATAATGTGTCTGTCATGGAGAGAAAGAAAGAAAGCATGAGTAGGGACAATTCAATTCGCGAAGGGAAAAAAAGAAGTAGAAGAAAAACATGCCGCATGAAGATTGTTGTTTTCTCGTCGTTCGTTTCGTTTTCTTGTTTTTTATATGAGTGAGGGGTTCTTTAATCGCTAGTGGGCCGAACTACATAGAAAAGTGCATTGGCTTGGCTTCGCTTGGCTTTGGCAAAACGAAAACAAGAACTATTACGTAAAAAAGTTACCAAGATTTCCTAGTCCTCATTATGATTTCTTTTCCGAAAAAATTTCTTTTCTCGTTTTTATTCTTCCCGCAGCCTCTTTTCTCGTCTTCCCGCAGCCATATTCTCGCCCACTCTAAGCGCAATGTTTATATTGTCCCCCGAGTTGATTTCCTTTCGTTTCATAAACAATCCTCCTTTCACCGACGGTCGGTCGGTCGTTGCCGTCGTCTAAATAATAAACAAAAATTTGTTTGCTGCATATAAACTTCTCTCTTTCTTCATTTCTCAATTCCAAGGACAACTATTGGAAATTTAGGAGGGGGAAAATCGTAATAAACAACAAATTGCTTTTGAAAAAAGATTAACGCATACATAATAAGAATTATAAAAAAAGTGGGTATGGCATTATTTTTCAGTGTACAGCTTACAAGAAAAATAATCATCTTACACTAATAGGACCCACGGAGCACAAAAGTTGGGCCAAAAGTGAAAAATAATAAAAATTGGCAGGAAAGGGCTTAATTTTGCTTGTTAAATGCTTCTCAATCAAGAATATAGTAAAAAATTTAATGTACAAAAAATGTTTTAGCTTATACCTTAATCAATCATAAGCTAGCTTGATCGTAAGCTTAAGCCTAAGCCTAAACCTAAGTATAAGTCTAAACCTAAGTCTACGTCTAAGCCAAAACCTAAGCCTAATCTTAAGCCTAAGCTCAAGCCTAATCCTAAGCCTAATACTAAGCCTAATCTTAAGCCCAAGCCTAAGTCTAAGCCTAATCTTAAGCCTATGACTAAGTCTAATCTTAAGCCTAAGCCCAAGCCTAATCCTAAGCCTAATCTTAAACCTAAGACTAAGCATAAAATTAAGCCATTTCGAGAAAGAATCGAATCGACTTGATAACGAAACCTCTCGTTGTAGAGAAAATTGCATGTGAAGTTTCGTCTGTTTATTACAACGAAAACATGAACATGCTATACTTAAAATCCCTGATACAATAAAAAAATTGGGAGCTACTATACAAATAGGAGGGGGAGGCAAAAATCCTATTTTGCGACTTTTCGCTTCAATACACAATACGCCTTCCCTGAATCAGGAAAACGTTTTTAGTAGCTCCAAAAGTTATTTCTTGAATTTTCATTAAAAAACAACAAAATTATTCAAGATCATTTCAGGGACACCCACAACCATCAGCAAGTGTTCCTCCGTTCACAACTTCACAGTCAGCAGCAGCCGCCCTCGCTGCAGCAGCTTCTATCGCTAACTCAGTTGCTTCAACCACATTTCCATCCGTCAAGAATGAAGATCTCCCACGGCCGAAAGCCGGTGGCATTGGCGTTGCCGGAACCACCCCGACTTCAGGTTCCATTGGAGAGGGAACAAACAACGTATCAACAGTGTCGGCTTCAAGTGGAGGAACTCCGAGGCGACGCGTGACGGATAAGGCATTCGTCTCGATTTCAGCCGATATAGCCAGGAATCGAGAATTCTATCGCACCCACGATGTGCGACCCCCATACACGTATGCCTCGTTGATTCGTCAGGCGATTATGGAGTCCAAGGATTGCCAACTGACCTTGAATGAGATCTACCAGTGGTTTACAGAAACGTTTGCTTACTTTAGAAGGAATGCCGCCACATGGAAGGTATGAGAGAAAAATTTCGGGCCCAGAATGATTAAAAAAGGGGGAAATTTTCGATTTTTGGGCAATTTTTTAATTTTCAACATAACTTTATAAGGGGTTTGCCTATGCAAGGAATCGATTGTGCACATTCCCGAACCTTGAAAATGCTCCCTAGCCTATTTTCTCTTCAATACACATAACTCTCTTTCCTGAATCAGGATCAGGGAAGCGTTTGTGCACAATCAATTCCTCCAGTGGAAAAAAAGTTTTCCGTTTTTTGTTGATATTCAGAGAGTTCATGAAAAATCTAGCATTTTTTATTTTTACAGTAAATTCTGAATCGCTACCGTTGTCGAGATAACTGCGTTTGAAATTTGAATTCAATTCAAAAAAGTTTGTGTATTACAACGAAAACATGAATGCAAATTCAAATTTCAAACGCAATTATCTCGACAACGGTAGCGATTCAGAATTTACTGTAAAAACAAAAAATGCTCCAGTTTTCATGATCTTTCCGAATATCAACAAAAATTGGCAACTTTTCCCTCCACTTGACTGATTTTTTTTAGAACGCCGTGAGACACAACCTCTCGCTACACAAATGCTTTACACGAGTCGAACAAAATGTCAAAGGCGCCGTATGGACCGTAGACGATTCGGAATTCTACAAAAGAAGACCACAACGAGCAAGTTCGGCGAGAAATATCAAGAGCGCCACGCCACAGCAACTCGAAGCCGCGCAGCGTGCCATCACCCAACAGCACGGCAATCTCCAACATGCGACCACAGCACAATTCCTCTCCGCCGCAGCGGATTTGCTCACGTTTGGAGGCGAACGACGAGGCGCTATGTCGGTGCAAGATGAACCGATAAACGTTGACGACATCGAGGTGTACAGCGCTCCGCCGGGCACATCACAGTCCATGGAAAATATGAGCGAGCGAAGCAGTGATTTTGAGGAAGAACCAAATCAAAACCCCCTGAGTCTTCTGTCTTCGGCTGCGGCCGCGAGCATTGCACGAACTTTGACGGTGTCTTCGGAAAATCTGATGTTACTGTCGAAGTCCGAGCCGGTGAGCCCTCGTCTCACGATTGATGAACGCATCTCGAGAATTTATGCTGACAATGCGCCTTCAAGATAGCTCCAAGTTATGTTGTGCATTTATTTGATTTTGGCTTACATGGTTTACTAATACGGTGCTCTGATAAATTTAGAAGAAAATTTTTTATAAAGTCTGGATTTATTTATGCATGGCTAGAGAAGGAAGTGGAAGAAAGTTGATGACGAGATAGTCCGGACATGTTTTTATGAAACTTCTAATATTTATACTACCCTTTCTTCTCATATGTAATAGATAAAAATTAGGTAGTTCAGTATCCACGGCGTACAAAAAATCCTAAAAATTCAGGCAAGGGTCAAAAATTAAAAATTTTTTGTCGCCAATCGACTCAGCTCGCCGAGCGCTTCAAAACGAGTACCATATCATTGTGCTTTGGGGTTTCCCATGGCCGAGTGGTTAACATGCTTTGCATTAATTTATAGGGCACGGGTTCGATCCCGCGCCAAAAAGTCAAGTTTTTATTTTGTTGTCAAAAGTTATGAAAATTTTTGCATATTCATATTTTTATGCGGGGAACACGATGGCGCGATTATTTTTCCGTGAAAACTTTTGGAAAAATCGAAAAATAACTTTTTGGAGATCTTTCGATTTTTCCAATAGCGCCATCGTGTTTCCCGCATAAAAATATGGATATGCAAAAATTTTTATGACTTTTGACAACAAAATAAAAAAATGACTTTTGGGCGCGGGATCGAACCCGCGCCTCTTTGAGTGAAAGCCGAGCGCGTTAGCCACTCATCCATGGGAAACCCCAGAACCTCATGATATGGTACTCGTTTTGAAATTCTCGGCGAGCTGAGTCGATTGGCGGCATTTAAAACAAAATTTTGCTGAATTGCCAAATTTTTGCCCACTACATATGAGAAGAAAGGATCAATAGTGTGCGTAAAAAGTATAGTTACCAAGAAAGTAGCGGCAAAAAGTTATATGCAGTTTTCGGATACTTTTTTGTGCGTATTTTTTAGAACCCTAAAAACGCTTTTTTCCTGACCCTGATTCAAGGGAGGGGTGGGTGTATTGAAGCGAAGATCGAAAAAATTCGGATTTTCGCCAGAAAACCGGTGGGCTAGAAGTTTCTCTAGGCGGTAATCGATTGCGCGTATTTCCAAACCATGAAAACGCTGCCCTAACACTGATTCAGGGAAGGGGTGGGTGTATTGAAGAGATAACCCCCTGTCGTGGATTATAGCCCTGCCTGTCGTAAAATCCTAGAATACTACGACTATGCTTCGTAATTATACTTTTTATGCATCCTGTTAATTTTCAATTTTTTATGTTATTATTTGCTGATATTGGGGCTTTCATTTCAAAATTACTCACTATTGTTGTATAATGTCAATCAAACAAAAAAATGAATTTCAAAATTTTTTTGGAAAACAGCATATTCCCCCCCCCCTTTTAGAAGCTACTACACAATAGGGGGACCACCCACGTGAAAATTTTTTTCTGGAAATAACCTCTCTAGGGGTAAAAACATGCGGGGAATACGAATTTGACATTTTCGAAAAAAACGAAAAAAATCGCTTCTCTGATTCAGGAAAGGCCTGTGTATTGAAGTGAACAAAAAAAATTTTTTTCAAATTTTTCGGCAAACATGAAATGGATCTGCTCAAAAAAATTCTCCTGATTATTTTTATTTATTTAGTTTTTTAAGTTAGCCTGATTTTTCACAAATGAAAATATGGCACAAAATTTTATGAACTCTGAAAAATCGTGCTGACTTAAAAATTTTTCTTTTACATGTGTTGTTGACTATTTTCCCTATTTACAGGATGTATAAAAACAACAACGGAATTTGGGCGATTTTTTCATGTTTTTTTGACCCGCGCGCGCATTCCCGAAGCTTGAAAACGCTTCCTTGATTCAGGGAATCGGAGTGTGTGTATTGAAGCGATTACCAATACATCAATTTTTTTTTATTCAGGATCAGGGAAGCGTTTTCAAGCGCCGGGAATGCGCACAATCGATTGCAACATAAATTCACCCTCAGAAAGTCATTTTCTAGCAGAAAATCTTAAAATTTTCGATTTTCACTTCAATACTCACACTCCGATTCCCTGATTCAGGGTCAGGGAAGCATTGGAAATGCGCGCAATCGATTTCCCGCATAAATTAAAGTAGCCCTAATAGGGTCATTTTTGAAAAAAAATTTCGAGTCGAAAAAGCAAAAAAATTACCCAAATTCCATTTTTTTTAGCTGCACGCTAAACGTCTCGACTTGCGTCTCAAATTCGTGATTCAAGTCGAGACGGCGTCTCGACCTCGTTTGAATTAGTTGGAGTATTAACACGAAAACCCCGAATTTTACATTTTTAAAAATACGCTTAATTATTGGATGTATTTAAAAAAAACAAAGACGATATTCGTTTATAGCTCGACGAAACGAGCAAAACGACATCAAATTTATCCAATTTGATAATTGTTTTATGTTATTGAAACGTAAACATGAATCAGAATTTTCGTTTCAATAACCCAAAACAATTATCAAATTGGATAAATTTGGAGTTATTTTGTTCGTCGCGTCGAGCTATAAAGAATGTCGTCTTTGTTTTTTACGCTTAATGATTAAACATGTTTAAAAAATGTAAAATTCAGGGTTTTCGTGTCAATACTCCAACTAATTCAAATAAGGTCGAGATGAATTCGAAACACCGTCTCGACTTGAGTCGCGAATTCGAGACGCAAGTCGAGACGTTTAGCGCGCAGTCTTATACACCCTGTACTAACATTTCCCCTTAAATCCTCTAAGTCCTCGTTTTGATTCGAAAACCTTTTCTGTTATTTATTTCCATTTGTTTTTTGACTCGGACATTTCTCAAAAATGAATCTTTCACATAACGTTCAAGAAATATTATTATCCAAACCTTGGTTGTTCTCACTTTTTCTTGCTAATTTAAGAATACTTTATTAGGCGCAGTTCTTTCTAGGTCTGCGACCGTTTTTGGTTTTTTAAATTTGAAAAAAATTGAATCCTGGTGTGTTTGTACATTATTGTATCTTTGATGTGTTTACAATAAAATAATTTATTATTTTTCTTGCAATATTTACAAGACAGGTAATATGAGAATTGGGCAAAAGTTTTCGAAATCGAACGGGACTCGAACTCGGACCAGGCTATCGTCCAAGTGCACTACCATTGTGCTATCGAGACTTACAACTGATGCCCGTTAATTGGTAAATACTTGACGGTGTATTTTCCACTACTCACAATGTGATTAACACCTGTGTGCCATCCGACCGATTAATGGTACAAGACGGACGTAGGGATCATAGGTCGGCAAGGGGGGAGTCTCTTCCCCCTACCCACGCACGCATGAACCCAAAATTGAGGAGGGACCACGCATTGACCCCGCCGAACATATAAGGTGGTCCATAAAAATTGGGTGTCAGAAGACTACCTCAAGTTAAAAAAATGGTCTTTTTTTGGTGGAAGTGGTGAGGGACCACTTTATTGGGGAGTCCCTTCCCCCCATCTTGCCGACCTATGGTAGGGATTATCGATAGGTAATAGCTCTCATTGTTTTGGAAATTTTTTGGAGCTCGGATTATTACCATAAACAACAAAATTCCTCTGAATAACACATAAACAACAACATTCCTCTTAATAACACTTATTTGTCTTTTTTTCAAGTTTGTTGCTATGGTGATTGCCCCGGCCAAATGAAAAAGGCTCGCTCTTCCAAAACGACATTAGCTTTCATAGAAATTTTTTCCGCATTTTTTATCATTATGGAAGAAGAACAAAAAGAAGATCTCCAATCGATTTCCAAAATTCCTGAAGAAGATGCACCGGATGCGCCTGATAACATGTCCGATTCGGAAGAGGAAGACCAGGAAAAGACTTTGAAAATTGTCATACTTGGAGATGGGACTTCGGGAAAAACTTCGATTTGTACACGCTTTGCGCAAAGGAATTTTTCCAGGAAATATACCCAGGTTTGCATTTGGGAGCTACTACACTAGGTGGAAAAAAGAAGAGAAAAAACGCTTCCCTGATTCAGGAAAGGCGTATTGTGTATTGAAACGAAAAGTCGCAAAAATGCGATTTTTGTCTAAAAACGAGACCCCTTTTGGGGTAACAATGTACGGGGAATCCGAATTTGATATTTATTCAAGAAAAGCTGTATATCGACGCGAAAATTCGTTTTTAGGCAAAAATCGCATTTTTGCGACTTTTCGCTTCAATACACAGGTTTTCCCTGTGAATCAGGGAAGAATTTTTCGCTTCGTAAATTTCACATTCGGATCTTCCACATGAATTTGACGTTAACGAAGCAAAAAAACACTTCCCTGATTCAGGGAAGGCCTATGTATTGAAACGAAAAGTCGAAATTTTTCATTTTTGCGGCTTTTCGCTTTTCAGGTCCTCCTTGAATCAGGGAAGTGTTTTTTAAAGCCTACACAATTTTTACGCTAAATTTAGACAGTTGGCGTCGATTTCTTTTCAAGACGCCTGGCATTGCCCCACAACATTTACGTTTTGCTACAAGTAACACATAAGCATATCAAAAATCCTAAAAGTTGATGTTTTTCTTCTAGATTTGGGACATAGGTGGCCAAAGTCTTTCTGCTAGCATGCTTCAGAATTATCTGTATGGAGCTCATGGCATAGTGTTTGTATATGATGTAACAAATGCGGCCACCTTTGAAAGTCTCAACGATTGGGTTAGTACTGTTAAGAAGATTACCAAGCAGTTAGAAAAGGTAATATTGAAATTATAAAAAAATCTATCTACAGGCTTGAAAAACGCTTCCCTGACCCTGAATCAGGAAATCGGAGTGTGTGTTATTGAAACGAAAATTGAGAATTTTTAGATTTTCTGTCTGAAAATGACTTTCTGGAGGTAAATTTATGCGGGAAATCGTTGGCGCATATTCCCAAAGCTTGAAAACGCTTCCCTGATTCAGGAAATTGGGATGTGTGTATTGAAGCGATTACCAATACATCAATTTTTCTTTGATTCAGGATCAGGGAAGCGTTTTCAAGCTTCGGGAATGCGCGCAATCGATTCCTCGCATAAAATTAGCCCCAGAAAATCATTTTCAGACAGAAAATCTAAAAATTTTCGATTTTCGCTTTAATGCACACACTCTGATTCCCTGATTCAAGGTCAGGGAAGCGTTGGAAATGCGATTTTTTATTTATTCCCCGCATAAAATTAGCCCTAATAGGGTCATTTTTGAAAAAATTTTCGAGTCGAAAAACATGAAAAAATCGCCCAAATTCCTGTTTTTTTCGATACACCCTATAATCAATTTTAGCCTATGCATATGGCATTGGTAGGGAATAAAACCGATATGGAACATCGCCGCGCAATCCGAATAGACAAGCATGCCAGATTCGCCGAGTCTGGTGGTATGACTACGCATTATGTTTCGGCTAAAACTGGAGACAGCATCAATTTAACCTTCAAGTAACTGTTTTATAAGCTAATAGAACAACGTTTCAAATAGAGTTGGAAAACCAAAACCGAAACCGCATATAGTCGAAATTTTTTACCACTAAACTTTTTATTGAATCAGGCAACGTGTACATTGAAACGAAAAGAAATGTGGATCCTTATATAGCTTTTTTCATGCATCCCTGCGTAGTCATATGGCCGGAAAATCAGGATTAGTACTAACTAGTAGTTGTAATTAGTAGTAGTTGTTAGTATTAGTAGTTGTAGTTAGTAGTTGTTCAAACGCGATTATCTCAAAACCGTTAGCGATCCAGAATTTACTATAAAAACAAAAAATACTCCATTTTTCATGAATATTCTGATTGATGTTTATAAAATTTTTCAATTTAGACAAATCGCTGCTGATATATTGGGCATCCAGCTATCCAAAACCGATATGGAAGGCGATATTGGCGTTGTTCAGGCACCTGTCGCAGTGATTGATCAAGAAGAACCAGGACAACCGAAAAGTGTACTACTTTCATCTAATGCCAAAAAGCTTGATGATGCAAATAGAAGCTCATCTGTTTGTTTGATACAATAAAAAACTATCTTATATTATTTTTTATGACATACCACAGGGTGGCCCAAAAAAATGCACTGTTGTGATTTTTTTCGGGACCTAGAATTTTTTTGAAAAGACCCCTCCTCTGACAAGGGAACTGTCAGACTTGAGAGATACGAATTTTTTCCAAAACTAGCTAAAACTGTTCCTTATGGCCTAAAATAGTAGGGAAAAATTGAATTTTGTGCTATTGAGGTCGGTTTCGGGGGTTTTTGGGGGGAAAAAAATGGAAAAAAAACAAATTACTTGAGGCAAAAAGTAACTGACAACTATGGGAATCGGACCTGGGTTAATGTTCTCTTATAGCAGGTATTGAACCAGCGTGCTAGCCACTACACCACTGATCAATGTTCATTAATTACACCCAATTTAGATATCACGTACGCCTTTTTTGAAATTTCAATTGTTTTCACTACATTGTTTGATTTCGATAATTTTTTATAGTTTGATAATATTCTTGCATTTCCATGATTCTTTAACAAACAAACAAAACTAATAATCAATTTATTTAAAGAACAAAGTTCTTACAATAATGAAACACATATATTAACAAATGATCAATGCAAATATTTTTTTTACACCATGCACACATCAAAAAACTATCAGAATTGCAACCCATAATTGAACAAACACGATTTTCAACATTAAAGCATAAATCCGATGGTGTCTCAAAATGTTCGGGTTTTGTGTCTGTATATCCTGAAGAATACCACGCATGTTTCCAAAGGTTCACAAAACGAGGGCTTGAAAATTGGTTGTGGATCAGCGATTGAATTGCCAAAATGGTATTTCGATCAAACAGCTAATGTCAATTTCATCCATTAGAATGCGATCCGAAATTTTGCGATAAAAATTTTTCCATGGACGAAACCCTCCTTTATCGAATGGTTGAATCATACCTAAAAGGAGCGTCTTTAGAAAAGAGTTTACCNTGCGATCCGAAATTTTGCGATAAAAATTTTTCCATGGACGAAACCCTCCTTTATCGAATGGTTGAATCATACCTAAAAGGAGCGTCTTTAGAAAAGAGTTTACCAACCCGTAGTTCCTTCTGGTATGGTATAAATTTCGATGGATTTGTTTTTGGGGTTCACTTCATCCCAATACGAACGGTCTTTATATGTCTATAATTTAAGAATTTTAAACGTGAAATTATCAAGACATACCGAGAGAGAATCCAAAAGTAAAATCGATTTTGGTCTAACACTTGGGAAAAGGACATCCTGATACCAGTCTTTTAGGATTTCTTTTGTTATTTTACCCGATTTTGACGCTTTAGCATATATATTTGGCGCACTGAACAAGTTCTTTTTTACTTGCGGTCCGAATTTTCCAGATTTTTCTTGCAAAATAATCAGCATTTTATCCATCAAAACCCCATCTTTTCCGACAACTGGTTGAATTGTATAGGAATGAGTCGTAGCAGAAACCGATTGGACCGTTCCAAACACTTGTTTTGTTCCCTTTGATTCGAGAGTGCGGCCACCATGAAGCTCTTTTTTGAAACCGGACTGAAAAAAAAGTTTCAAAAATACTACTTGAGATTCAAAAAAATACTACTTGATCTGTGTTGTAAATGTTTTCATCACCAAATTCATGGACCCGAGTTTTTACGCTTTCGACAAAATTATTAGCAGAAAGAACCAAATCCGCTTTAGAGTGTTCTTGTTTTGTTGTTGTGAAATGAGTTATTTTACGAGATACAATTCTATAAGATTTTTTAAGCCGCGCTAACCACGAATCCGAAGCTGTAAAACTTTTAAAAATGACCCTCCGATTCCATTTACCTTTGAAATCAAACAAACCAAGCTCTCGGCTCTTTCTTATACCCCATCGTTTTAAATCATAATCATGGATGATCAACTTTTTCCCGCGGGCATCCAAGAAGTTTTGATAAACCGATTGTTGTATCATTCGATACTTGTCGTGCTTCGAACCTCCTTGATCAACGTGCTCTTCCATTCTATACAGCTTGCTTTCCGATGGTACATCGCCTCGGAACCTAACGAAAAAGCATTAGCATTTTTGTGCAAAAATACCGATTTTTCATTGTGTCCAACGATTTATGACGTTTAGCTGATGTTTCTTTGACATCTCTCCAAAATTTCACAATTTCCTCTTTCCTTTCAAAGCTAATGGTTCTTTTACGAGTAGGAGTTTTCGAACTCGTCGGTTCATCCAACAACCAATCATCTTCATCGATAACTACGTCTCCATCGTCGTCAAATGCAATATCATCAATATCTTCACAGCTTTGGTCTTCTTCGTCCAATGAAAGCTCTATACTTGTTTCGAACACATAATTTGGCTCTTGATAGCAGGTCAAAATTATTTCTGAAAAATTCAATTATGTCCGAAGGCCGAAAAAACCTTTAAGTCGCTCTTTTAACTCGATTTCTCGACAATTGACTGGAGTTTCTTTTTTGAATTTGTCTAGATCTATTTGAAGTAAACGAATAACATTGAGTGGATTAATATCATCCATGGCGCTAAAAAAGCAAGATTTATGAAGAATGAACATTAAAATCTGATTTGATGAAAGTCGAAATTTGAATGTAGTTTTCTTTCTTGCAAGTTTGGGTACTGAACCGATATCGTTCAACGATTACAACGCGAAAATTTTTGATTATACCTTCACTTCAAAACTTCCATCAAACTATAAAAAACTATCGAAATCAAACAATGTAGTGAAAACAATTGAAATTTCAAAAAAGGCGTACGTGATATCTAAATTGGGTGTAATTAGTGAATATTGATCAGTGGTGTAGTGGCTAGCACGCTGGTTCAATACCTGCTATAAGAGAACATTAACCCAGGTTCGATTCCCATAGTTGTCAGTTACTTTTTGCCTCAAGTAATTTGTTTTTTTNTGGCTAGCACGCTGGTTCAATACCTGCTATAAGAGAACATTAACCCAGGTTCGATTCCCATAGTTGTCAGTTACTTTTTGCCTCAAGTAATTTGTTTTTTTCCATTTTTTTCCCCCCAAAAACCCCCGAAACCGACCTCAATAGCACAAAATTCAATTTTTCCCTACTATTTTAGGCCATAAGGAACAGTTTTAGCTAGTTTTGGAAAAAATTCGTATCTCTCAAGTCTGACAGTTCCCTTGTGAGGGCGCACTTAACAGGAATAAAAATGCCGAAGTAAAAATGTCAAAAAATTTTTTAACAAGTGACCCCTTAGAGGTAATTTTATGCAGGGAATCGATTGCGCGCACTCCCGAAGCATGAAAACGCTTCTTTGATCCTGATTCAGGGAAATCGGTGTATTGAAGTGAAAATCAAATATTTTCGGATTTTTATGAGAAAACCGTTGATTCTTAGGTTTTTCTAGGCGGGGAATAGATTGTGATCACTCCCGTACCGTGAAAATACTCCCTGATTCAGGAAAAAACTAAAAAATCGCACTTTCAGATTTACGCTTAAAAATACCAATCCCTTCCCTGAATTAGGGTCAAGGAAGCGTTTTCATGCTTCGGGAGTGCGCGCAATCGATTTCTCGCATAGAAAAACCTAAGAATTGACGATTTTCTCATAAAAATCCGAAAATGTTTGATTTTCGCTTCAATACACTGATTCCTTCCCTAAATCAGGGTCAAAGAAGCGTTTTCATGCTTCGGGAGTGCGCGCAATCGATTCCCCGCATAAAATTACCCCTAAGGGGTCACTTGTTAAAAAATTTTTTGGCATTTTTACTCCGGCATTTTTATTCCTGTTAAGTCCGCCCCCCCCCCAGGCGTAGTAGCTCCAATGTTTTTTTCGAATGCGCCCACTCTCATCTCATGAAAAGCGCAGGAAATATCAGAATTTATTTCACGAAAATTCATTTAGGGAGAGGGTCAAAAATTGAATTATTTACAAAAATTACCCCTATTTTTAAATGAAAATTTTGATGCCAAGAAGAATTAAAAAATTATTTCTAGTTATTCTTCTGATCAAAACACGCTAATTTTTTGTACTTGGGGGTTTTCGACTATGGGGAACATGGTGGTGATAATATTTTTTAATAAAAATTTGTGTAAAAATTAAAAATTTAGGGGGTTGCCCCCTAAAAATTGAAAAAATTTGATTTTTTCTAGTTTCGACAATATGTATGTTTTTTTAAGAGTTATTGAGCACGCTGGATACGATGGTCATATTTATTTATGCTAAAAATTTAATTTTTGTAAAAGTTGGGAGTTACCCTCTAAAAATTGAAAAAATTCGATTTTCAAAGAGTTCTCCAAATCGGCTTATTTTTGTACTCGGGGGTTTTCGACTATGAGGAACAGCACACCTCCTTTTAATGACAGCGACCACGCAGGGATGCTGGCTGGCGGGAAAATTTGGTATATATAGCAAGTCGATTTCTTTATATACCAAATTTTCCCACCGGCATCCCTGCGTGGTCGTTATGTTCCCCGCCGAGTGTCATAAAACGGAGGTTTGACTGTATTTTGAATCTTGTACATCCATTCCCCCGACCATTTGCAACCATTTTCAGTAGAGTTAGGAAACCGATAGAAAATGGATCAGTTTCGGTTTTTTTCTCGAACGGTTTCGACTTTTTTCGGTTCCGGTTTCCTAACTCTAATTTTCAGTAATTGTGATAGTTTTGTGATCTTTAATTTTTAGAATGGAAACTAGGGTCCATTTTTGACCCCTTCTCCTTTTATTACAAAAATGTACAAACAAATTGTTTACACTAATTATTCTGCTAATTTCGATTCGTATAAATTATATTCGAATAAATTGAAAATTTTTGCCATAGTCAAATAGTCTTTATAAAGCTGGACTTGGTTCTAAAAATGTCCTCTTTTTATTAAATTATTTTTTTATCCGCCTACCTCAGAAATTGGTATAAGTCGTACAAGTCTTGCATGTCTAGCCGCATAATTGCATAACCCCAAATCAAAAATGTAAAAATTGTGAAGTTCACTGGAGATTTGTTCGAGAATACCATCTCCTATTTCTTTGGCATGCGCCGAAATTCCTTTCACTACTAAATTTGAAGAAATGGGCGTGCCTCAAAAAAATTTTTTTACCATGTACACTCCACAACATCTCTGCTAAGAGATAAACAATTTCAAATCTTGAGACTTGCAACTTTTTTAATGGGTTAGCTAGATTTTTAATCAAATGGATTTCCATTGGTTGAATGAGCCTGAAATTTCTAGAAATTAAAGTGGATGACTTTTTTTTTAGAGAGCACCTTTTCCATGGGACCAAAAATGGACCCAGGTCCATGGAAACTTGGGTCCATTTTTGGCCCCTTCTCCTTTATCTATGCCCTTTATTTACACATACTTGACGAATTCCATAGATCTTTCTATTGGGATTTCAGAAATCGTCCACCTAGTATTTGAATCGACTGCAATGTTTGAGTTCACCAGATACCTTGAGTCATCAAGATTGTATCCAAAAAATTCAATTGACGAAAAAATCCGCTCAATAGAATAAAATGCCGCCCAAAAATGGCGAAATAACAACCACTAAAAATCACTTTAGTATTTCAAAAATAAATTTTTTAAGACTCCCTAGGGACGCGGACCCTATTTTACGGGACGAAATTCAAACATATCGGGTGAAAATTTTTTTAAGCAGAAACTTTCCTTGTTGCATGGCCAATGCCACAAATAGGGGCAGCGGCACACTTTAGATTTGGAGATACGCCTATTTATATGTTTTGATGTGTTTTTGAGATATCCTATTTTACGGGATGGGGCCTCGTAAAATAGTCATGGGGCCCGTCCTATAGAATCGAATTTAAGATGCCTTATCTCATCGAAGGTGAAGCTATCCTAAATCGGAGAGGGTAGACCAGATGGGGAACCTAGCCTTAGGGGCAAGCAACCCAAATAATATGCGCAAGTAGAAGTGGCTTCATTGAATTTATCGTGGAGACCTAATGGGGTCTATAATGTGGGTAGATAGTATCATTAGGCTTTTATCATTGACTTAATTCAAGAGCATAAAAACATTTGAAAATAAGAGCATTCGGCAACCTCATGAATTACGTCAGAAATTATAAAAATTTAAGATCAAAAACACATCAGAGCCGAAACTGACTCAACGACCAAGGCGAGGCTGCAGGCTTCTACACCGGGCTGCTAGATACTTCGGTAGCGAACCACCTCCCCGAAACTGAGCTATCCCAAACCTTTATAGCACCCGCATCGCAACCTAACGCAGGTTGCGGAACGGTTGTCTCGAGCTTCTTTTTAGCTATCTCAACCTGTGGAATCTTTTTCCCACTTGAGGGAAAATTTGCGGCTTACCGCCTCTTTTGACTGTTTTCGTGTTCGTTCCGTGTTTGTGACTGTTTTCGTGTTCATTCCGTGTTTGTGACTGTTTTTGTGTTTGTTCCGTGTTTGTGACTGTTTTCGTGTTCGTTCCATGAACTTTCAGACTTTTGTCTATGTTTAACAGAGCTGTTTATCATTTCCGATGACGGACTATGCTGTCCAAAAATGGAACGTTTTCGATTTGAGGCACCGAAAGCGAGCACATAAATTGGCATATCTTCAACAATAACGCTCCGTATTTGCGGCGTTGCATTGGCCATTCAACAAGGAAGCTTTCTACGTCAAAAAAATTTTCATCCGATATATTTGAATTTCGCCCCGTAAAGTAGGGTCTGTGTCCCGTACGAAGTCCCGTCCCGTAAAATAGGGAGTCTCAAATTGTTTTCCTTACTTTGTCTTCAAATGGCAGCACAGCAAAAGGCGCACAATACATCACTGCTTCGGCCAATTTTATTACATACTCCTCTTGAAATTTGAACATTTCTAGTTTATCAGCATACTCCGATATGACTATACTATCGCCCCTGGGTTGAACCTGATCCAAAAACTTGGCGAAAGCATGTTGTAGTTGTTGCAAAGGTGTCATATGTACACCATGAAATACATCATACAGAGGTGTTGGGCAGTCCTAAACAATGGTCAAGCGTTCGAAATCTCAACAAAATTTTCCAACCTGACTTAAAATGCTCTTCACTTTTTCGACAATAGGGTCTATCTTCCGGGAATATGTGTAGCTTTCACTTTCATTATGTACAAACATTACAATAGGGGAAAGAGCGACCTGAACAAGATCTCCGCCCTGATCCGATTCCTTCCGAACGCTTCCGAGTTCTTCCTTTAAATTTCTTAAGTAAAACATGATATGGAGCAAAAAAATTATTCTTGAATGGTACCCCCATGATCTTTGTGTCATTTTTCTTCTCTCATCGAGCCCTATCGATTGTTATAGGCCGTGACGGAATTGGACTTAAGGTGACGGAGATAGCACAAACAGACAGACAAACATAGCGCGTTTAATGTTTAGGATATAACTTAAGAGACGATGTCTTGAAATCTCGAACCAGTCTTGAATGAAGGGTGGCCATAGTAACGAAAATTCGAATCAATTTTTGAAACCGTGGTATACCCTAGGTTTTCGGGGTCGCTGAACACGAATTTGAAGTCCGTTTTTGAATCCGACTTTTTGGTACCCCTGTACGGTAGGTCGGCCTTTTGAGCTTTAGGTCAAACTTCAAGTGGGCATATCTCTGGCCAGCTAAATCCATAT
>OZJO01004368.1:0-22895 GCA_900406225.1 Acrobeloides nanus | reverse complement strand
CAATAATTAAAAAAGAACCTCGCGAAAAGTCTGCACCGTTTCTTGATCAACGTCAAGTTCTCCTTGAGCGACAATCGCATTTAATTCATCGTCACTCATTTCACGAGTCTGAAATAAATGATTTCTATATTATAGTCTGTCTCATGACGATATCCAAATCTCTTTGCGCACATTTGGTTGAGTAGTAAGGGCGCCAGATTACATTCCGTGGACGCCGTTCTAATCCACCTGGCGGCGATTTCTTTTTACTCATCCAAATCGGCTAAAAAATTTTTGTCTAGGGGTATTTTTAGGCAAAAAACACGAATCTGATATTTTTGCATAAATTTTTTGTAAAAAATAGAAAAACTAATTTTTGGCTAGATTTTACAAAATTTGCATAAATTTAATCGAAAATTAATTTTCAATTTTTTATAAAAAATTTTGCAAAAAATAATATCAAATTCGTGTTTTTCGCCTAAAAATATCCATAGGCAAAATTTTTTCCAACTTGGATGAGTAAAAGAAGTGGATTCGAACTAGCGCCAGTGGATTGGTAATCTGGCGCCTTGCTACTCGACCAAATGCGCCCAGAGATTTGGAATCTCGCCATGAAACAGACTATACATGGCAAAAAAGTAGATTTTTGGTTTTTTGACGAAATTTTTCAAGGGTTATTTTTATGCCAGAAATCAATTGCGCGCATCGAAAAACCTTGAATCGCGCTCATCGACCAGACCATGAAATAGACAATTTTCGTAGTTTCGGGGGGTGGAATTTATACCTGAAAATTGGATATTTCATAGTCTGGGGGACGTTTTTAAAGTTTTTCGATGCGCGCGATTGATTTCTTGGGATCATTTTACTTATAAAAAAATGCAAACATCCACTTTTTTGCCTCACCCTGTACATGTTATACTTAAAGGATCATTGAACTTTTGAACGGACCTCAAGCACTTATGTTTAAAAGAAAGAGAAATTTTTACTGATCATTTTTTGTTTTTACAGCACCCCTTGAAAATTTAATCCTTTCAAGTTAATTGCGTTTGAAATTTTGTTCAAAATTTTTAAGCGTGATTGTGTATCGAAGAGAAAGGGATTGACCCCACTCGTTTTTATTCCTTGGGTCAATAAAAGTCTATTTATTGAAACGATTTGTCAAATATTATAAAAAACAATCTTCGCCATCTTTTTATAGCTCTATGAGACGAATAAAATGACACCAAATTATCCCATTTGAACATTGTTTTGGGTTATTGAAACGAAAATTCTGATTCATGTTTCGTTTCAATGACTCAAAACAATGTTCAAATTGGATAATTTTAGTGTCATTTTATTCGCCTCATAGAGCTATAAAAAGATGACGAAGGTTGTTTGTTTATAATATTTAATAAATCATTCCAATAAACAGACTTTTATTGATCCAAGCAACAAACACGATTAGGGTCAATCCCATTTGCTTCAATACACAATCATGTTTGGAAATTTTGAACAAAATTTCAAACGCAATTATCTCGAAAGGGTTAAAATTTCAAGGGATGCTGTAAAAACAAAAATTGATCAGTAAAAATTCCTTTTTCTTTTAAAAATAAATTCCAGAGATTCGTTCAAAAGTTCAGTGGTCCTTTAATGTCACGTATCTCTTAAATTTTACATAGTGTTGCCCAATGTATTGAAGAACGTCGTGCAAACTTTCTAGGTTATTTTTGAGGTCGTCATAATATTGATTCATTTGTTCAATTTTCTGTATCTCAACCGGTTCAGGAGCTTGTTCTTCGTTTATGCTGCCGACAAATGTTTCGATAAAGGCATTTAATTCATTGGTTTGTTCTTTCATGCTCAGGTGCATCCTAGAGAGCTTAATCGGATCGATCTGGCCATTTTGAATTGGAGAAGAGTAGTTAGGCTGAAAATTTTAATATTATTTTTTGTTGTAGATAAATAAGAAGCAGTTGTATAGAGAGAATTTTAGTTTGGGGACATTTTAGAAAAACGTAATTTTGAATATAAAGTTTCAAAAAAATCTTATTTTTTAAAGAACGAGAGTCAAACAAATTTGTTCCCCAAAATTTTTTTTCCTTTTTGGAATTGGTTTTGAATTTGAATTTCCCGCCAATCCCTGATTTTCAATTTTGGCGGGAAATTCAAATTCAAAACCAATTCCAAAAAATCGCCAACTTTAAATGCGATTATCTCGATAACGATTCAGAATTTACTGTAAAAACAAAAAATGCTCCATTTTTCATGAATTTTCCGAATATATATAAATTATGGCAAATTTCGCTAATTACAGAACCTCACCCTTTTTATACCGCCTAAATTTCGCAAAAAAAGCGACAAATTTATAGCTCACAAATGCTGAACGCATCGGGAATGTGTTCAGCGAATAGAACTACGGTCGAATATGATGTTCTTAGATTTTGAATTGTTTACCATAATTTTATAAACCCAAAAACTAGCCTTACCCTTGCTCCACCCTTTTTAGCTTTGCTCCACCCCACCCTCCACCCACCCTTTTTAGGATTAACCTCAAAAATTAACGTAAATAATTTTAACGCAATCGACACGTCTCCATAATTAAGAGGATACAAGTCTTACGCGTTTAGTTGGAACATTTCCAGTGCTAAACAGGCTGCCCATATTTTCAACACACTTTCTAAACTAAAGGTTATATAATTTGTAAAATTTGAATCGAATAAATAACTTTCGAAAAGCGATTAAAACATTATAGAAAATAAATGATTATTATTTATTAAATCTAAATTACAATCTTTCTCATAAATTTCATGCATAAACAAGACACAATCATCATCAAAATTTCATTCAATCAGCCAATTTTTAACATCAGGGGTCTATTGTTGTACTTGATTAGTGACAAGTGAAAAGTGTCAAGTGACTAATGACAAGTGAGCAAAAATGAATGAAAAAGTTGATAAGTAGGCACTTGATAAGTGAAAAATGCACAAAAAAGTTGACAAGTTTGACACTTGTCAAAAAAGTTGATTAAGCTCTTTAGCTTAATCACTTTTTTTGAGAAGTGATAAGTGACAAGCTTGTCAACTTTTTTGTGTATTTGTCACTTGACATTTNTTGTCAAAAAAGTCGATTAAGCTCTTTAGCTTAATCACTTTTTTTGAGAAGTGATAAGTGACAAGCTTGTCAACTTTTTTGTGTATTTGTCACTTGACATTTGTCAACTTGATAAGTGAAAAATGTCAAATGACAAATGCACAAAAAAGTTGATCAAGTGCCCACTTGTCAACTCTTTCATTCATTGTTGCTCACTTGTCACTAATCAAATACAAGAATAGACCCCAGGGGTCTATTGTTGTACTTGACAAGTCATAAGTGATCAGCGACAATTACAAAAATAAAGGAAAAAACCGACAAGTTGACACTTGAAAAGTGACAAATGATTAGTGAAAAGTGACAAGTTCACTAAAAAGCCGACAAGTTTGTCATTTATCACTTGTCAAAAAAGACTGATTAAGCAAAAGAGGTTAGTCACTTTTGACTTATCACTTGTTAGAATTGTGTTTGAGTAGTTGTCGGTTTTTTAGTGAACTTGTCACTTTTCAAGTGCCAACTTGTCGGTTTTTTCCTTTATTTTATAACTTGTCGCTTATCACTACAGGGCGGCGCAAAAAAAACCGCACTTTTGCGATTTTTCGAATTTTTCATGGAAGACAACTTTCTGGGGAAGACAATTTTCTGGGTGATGATTCCTTGTGAGTCTGGAAATAGGGGGTACCCCCGTAAAAATTGAAAAAAATCAAAATATAAAGGGTCAACATATTTTTCTGATGCGTACAATCGATTTCCCGCATAAAAATTACCCAGAAAGTTGTTTTCTATGAAAAAAATTCGAAAAATCGCAAAAGTGCGGGGTTTTTTGCACCACCCTGTAATCATTTGTCAAGTACAACAATGCAAATTTTAAAAAGAATATTGAATAAAAATGGGAAAAATTGGTATATTGAGGCATAGTTTGAAGGGAAATATCACATTTTACTTAAATATTTTATCAAATATTCAATTTAGTGTAATATAGGCTAAATAATTCTCAGTTCGCATTGGAGTTATTTTCTGAATTATTTGTAGCCTTTGAGGTGTCAACAGTCGAACTTTAACTCTGGCTTGCCATTCGAGTTGACGCAATACCGCCATATTTGATTTCCAATTTGGCTCGCTGATGGCAAATTATAGAGATTTTGCTTGGCAAATATTTCTTTAAGATCCTTATGCATTTGTACATCGACAAAGAATGCGGTTGAGTTTTGTTGTATCAACTTATCAAAATTCTTTCTATGCTCATCAAACTTTGCTTCTTTTCCTGGCAAACTAAAACGACCAAAGAAAATGTAACAGTGTCGACAATTGAGCGCTTCGATTTCTTTATCTAGCTTCTGACCTTTTTTAAGGTAAATTACACCACTTCCTTTTAAACGTTTGATATAATTGATTTTTTCTGTATCGATTCTGATCTTTGGAGATTGAAGTTTTTCGATGACTTTGCTTCGATGTTCCTCTCTTGAGGCATAACAATCGACTATGCTGTTGGATGAATTCTCTTTTCGGGTTTTTAATAAATAATCTTGGAGCGCTTCAATTCTATCCCCTGCAAAAAGGTCCAAATCGGTCGAAATATCTGTTAAAAGTTTTCTGGAATCTACCGATAACGTATCTTCTTTGGGAACAGATATGCAGTATGCATATTCAGCGAACAAACAATTGAGTGTGTCGACCTCAATCTTACTCTTTTCTAGCTCATCAAACATATCCGTTATGCGTTTAATTTCTGATGGTGGCACATGAAAAGCTTTAGGGAATTCTTGTTCCATTTGAAGCATTTCCAAGGGCTGCATGTGGAATGCAATAGGAACTCCAATACCATTATTAATGGTGCGAATTTTCATATTGAAATTACGATAAAATTCGCGCACTATGCTTAAATCGTTAAAAGTATCGTGCAATCCTTGATTATCGTTAGAAAAATCGTGATCCAAATAAATCGTCAAGTTTTCGTCAAAATCATAAGACCAATTATCTTCTTTTAATGAATTGATAGTTTTCTAAACCCGTTATTTTTGTAGTACAGGGTGGTCCAGCATGACAAAAATTTAAAAAGTTTGTGTATTACAACGAAGAGCTTGTACACAAATTCAAATTTCAAACGCAATTATCTCGAAAACTACAACGATTCAGAACATGCCGTAAAAACAAAAAATGCTCCATTTTTCATGATCTTTCCGGATATATCATTTTTTCATATGGTTGTAAATTACTAGACTGATCCTTTAAGGATGTCATGCTGGACCAACCCTGTATATATAAAAACATACACAAAGTTTTTCTTTTAACTCTGATTTATCTACACCATCCTCAAGCATACCACCCACCGTAAAAGTTGCAACGCCACCATAGTCAATGTCTGTAATTATATGTGTAGCATCTGCTGGCAATTCTTTATAATTATTTGCAATAAATATTTGACTCTTCTCGTAATTTAGGCGTTTTGTCTAAAACTGTTCTAGAAGTTTTTATAATTGAAAAATATTTGTTATTTATAGTAAAGACGATTTTATAAATAGTACCGGGGCAGCGAGTGCTACGCGATCGGAGAAATTTATGCAAACGCAATTTGCACAAATTTTTTTACCACGCCTCGCGCTATCGACGCTTCTCACCTTCGACGAGAAGCAAAAAAGTGTACTTCAAAGTACAGGGTGGACCTTTTTTACGCTAAAAATGATCATAACTTTTTTCAAATAAATCCGTTTTCGATAATTCTTTTTTTATTTTCATTCAGAGGCAATAGGAAAACGATTCATGTCAAATAATCGTAAAAAATTTCTTTTTTTACTTGGTTCTCCGAATTTTAAAAAAGTTTTCAAGATCGGCTGATTTTTTGTACTAGGAGAGTTTTTCAGCATGGGGAACACGAGTCCGAAGGAATTTTTTGATTTTGGCCACGGGTCGAACCGGTCAATTTTCACGTAGGCCGATTCGACCCTTTCCCGTGGTCAAAATAAACAAATTCCTTCGGATTCGTGTTTCCCATGTTGAAAAACCCTCTGGTACAAAAAATCAGCCAATTTCAGAGAACTTTTTGAAAATAAAGAATTATCGAAAACGACACCCTGTATAGTACCCCTTCGAATTTTCAAAAAGTTTTCCAAATCGGCTGATTTTTTGTATCATGATTTTTCATCGACGGGACCATCAAGGTCTGACAAATTCAGATTTTTTCGAGACCTAGCTCAAAAGTTAGAAAAAAATGTGGAAAAATGAATATAATAGTCGCTTGATTGATTGGATATAAATTTTTTGAGCTATGGGGTCAAAAGTTGCAAAAATTTTCGATTTTTACTTTGTGCAAAAAATTTGGTTCCAAGCGAGATTCGAACCTGATATCTTGTAGAAACAAATCCGCTGCGTTGTCACTGCATCACCGAGGCTTGTTGATGGAAAAACTTTTTTTTAAACCAAGTACTAGATTATGCATTATGCAACTTTATGACCCCATAGCTCAAAAAATTTATATCCAATCAATCAAGCGACTGTTATATTCGTTTTTTCCACATCTTTTCCTAACTTTTGAGCTAGGTCTCGAAAAAATCTGAGTTTGTCACGCCTTGAAAGTTCCTTGTGAGAGGTAGGTTAAAAAAATTTTTTCGCAGATTTTCTTATTTTGCCCCCATTAGTGCCGTGTATAGATTTGTTCAACGCTGTGAGTTAACCTGTAAAAGCTAGCTGATACATGCAAATATCTCTTTATAATATAATTGAGGGTGGATATATAGAAATGTATTTTGCTAAATCATACTTGTGTTCGGTGTCGATAAAGAAGAGTATAGAAGATTTCTTGCGTTTTTTGTCTTCTAAAAATAAACTTGGCATGTCCATCCACATCAAAACCAAGTAAATAACGAGCATGATAGCTTGCCTAAAAAATAATCTAATTTTATGCGGGGAACCGATTGTGCGCATTCCCGAAATTTGAAAATCTTTTCTGAATCAGGGAATCAGAGTGTGTATATTGAAGCGAAAATCGAAAAGTTTTAGATTTTCTGCTTGAAAATGACTTTCTGGGAGTAAATTTATGCGGGGAATCGATTAAGCGCATTTCCGAAGCTTGAAAACGCCTCCCTGATCCTGAATCAAAGAAAAATTGATGTATTATAGCAAAAATTAGTCATCGCTGCAATACACACACCCCGATTCATTGAATCAGGAAAGCGTTTTCAAGCTTCAGGAATGCGATCAATCGATTCCCCACATAATTTTACCCCCAAAAAGTCATTTTCAGGCAGAAAATCTAAAAATTTTCGATTTCTCTCAAACACACTCTGATTTCCTGATTCAGGATCAGGAAAGAGTTTTCCAGCGTTGGAAATGCGCAAAATCGATTCCCCGTATAAAATTAGCTCTAATAGGGTCATTTTTGAAAAAAAATTTTGGGGTCGAAAAATATGAAAAAATCGCCCAAATTCCGGTTTTTATACTCTCTGTAAAAAATGCATCGGATGTGCATAACAATATAAAAAAGCTCTTCGTTATAATACACAAACTTTTTTGAACTTTTTGCGGTAAAATCGATTTTTGCATCAATCTTTTAAATCTTCATAAAATGAACATTATAGCAATTTTTTATAGCTAAATGAAACGAACAAAATGACACAAAATTTATCCAATTTGAACATTGTTTTGGGTTATTGAAACGAAAACATGAATCCGAATTTTTCGTTTTAATAACCCAAAACAATGTTCAAATTGAATCACTTTGGTATCATTTTGTTCGTCTCATTTAGTTATATAGAATTGCTACAATGTTCATTTTATGAAAATTTAAAAAATTGATGAAAATCGATTTTTCCGCAAAAAATTTTAAAAAATTTGTGTATTACAACGAAAAGCATGTAACAATTTCAAAATTTCAATCGCAATTATCTCGAAAACTACAACGATTCAGAACATGCCGTAAAAACAAAAAATGCTCCATTTTTCATGATCTTTCTGGATATATCATTTTTTCATATGGTTGTAACTGACTGGACTGGTCCTTTAAGAGCATCGTCATAAATACAAATTTGTTAGGGGTCCCGCTCACAAGTTTGAATTTTTGGAGGGAAGTTTGTACATGTATGTGGTTAAGTATTAAAAAAATTGAGTTGCTTTACCTATATACTTTTTTAAATTTTTGTAAAACTAAAAAAACTAATAATAAAATGTTATCTTCCTTTTGATTTTTTAAAATGCAACAAATACTATGTTTCTTACTTGTAATTCATCTTCAACTTGCAGATGCCTAAACTTTTCTTCGAAAGAATCTCCCCACATTTCATTCAAGCTCTTGTTATCAAACGAATGATATGCAACCGCTAGCAAATTTTCGGGAAAATGCAAGGTATTCTCAATGATTGTATCGCTTCTAGCATCATAAAAATCTCCGATGGATGCTTTGCGCCCAAGAGCTTGTCTTGTTATATCAGTCATGCGTCTAGATTGTGAGGCACCAAGTATTATATTCGGAAAAGTTGCTGTTGCTGGGTCGATAGGCGGCGAAGCAAAATTTGCACTAGTTGATGCTGATGCATGAGAATTTGATGAATTTTGTTGTGGAAAATTGGCATGGCGTATTGTGCTTTGTATAAGATCAGGTGGAACATGCAATGTCTCAAGTTTATTTTTGAAGACATTTGGAAATTTATTCATGTCGGTGATGATGAAAACCAATACAACTCCAGACAAATCGAGTGGAAAATTGAAATAAGGATCACTGTAATTTTTACGTTTATCTTTATTAATTAGTTCTTTGAATTTTTCTGCGATTTCATCTAAACTTTTGTACATTACTGCAATTGGGTAATGAAAAAAAGTCTAACCATCAGGATTCAACAATTTTTCTGCTTCCCAAAATGCAACCAATGGTGAAAAAGTGTATAAATCTTTTATAGTTTTCAAAAGAAGCCCCGGTTCACCATCCTCCATTTCATTATTCGCACCTAATAAAGGAGGAATTCCAAAAAATTTGGTATCTCGATTCAGCTCTTCATATTTAAAGATTTTTGCCTAAATATTTTTTCTCACGTCACGATGCCGTCATGACGCCGCGACACTGTCATGATATCGTGATGCTGTCATGACACCTTCGTGACATCACGATGCTGTCATGACGCTGCGATGTCGTCGTGAAGCCATACAGTCGATTCTCGCTTTAAAGGATCAGTCTAGTAATTTACAATCATATGAAAAAATGATATATCCGGAAAGATCATGAAAAATGGAGCATTTTTTGTTTTTACGGCATGTTCTGAATCGTTGTAGTTTTCGAGATAATTGCGTTTGAAATTTGAATTTGTGTACAAGCTCTTCGTTGTAATACACAAACCTTTTTGAATTTTTGCGAAAAAATCGATTATTGCATCGATTTTTTAAATTTTCATAAAATGAACATTGTAGCTATAATTTTTTATAGCTAAATGAGACGAACAAAATGACACCAAAATTATCCAATTTGAACATTGTTTTGGGTTATTGAAACGAAAATTCTGAATCAGGGTTTTCGTTTCAATAACCCNACAAGCTCTTCGTTGTAATACACAATTCAAAAAAGTTTGTGTATTACAACGAAGAGCTTGTGCACAAATTCAAAATTTCAAACGCAATTATCTCGAAAACTACAACGATTCGGAACATGCCGTAAAAACAAAAAATGCTCCATTTTTCATGATCTTTCCGAATATATCATTTTTCATATGACTGTAAATTACTGGACTGATCCTTTAACACTCCTAGGACCGCCCGTATAAGGTGTTGATTTTGAAAGATCTCGTTGGTTACTATACAAATTACTAGCATTTTGGTTTTTTAAAGTGACTTTTTTAAAAGTCATTTCGAGTTAAAATTCGATAACTAAAAATTCAAAACCATGTCCGAAGCTCAATACCATTGATTTTACGTGTATTTTTTGAATTTTCTAACCTCTCTAAAACGCCCAAGATAATTTTTTTTGCCAAAATTTCTTCCAGATGTATTTCAATATGGAGAACATTTCTAACGTGGTTTCGAAAAAATCCGAGAAAAAATTCTTTCGGCCTCTAATTTCTATTACCACGTATAAAAATGACTAAAAAATCGAAGTTTCTCGGATTTTTTCGAAACCACGCTAGAATTGTTCTTCATATTGAAATACATCTGTCAGAAAGAAATTTTGGCCGAAAAAAATTATCTTGGGCGTTTTAGAGAGGTTAGAAAATTCACAAAATACGCGTAAAGTCGATGGTATTGAGCTTCGGACATGGTTTTGAATTTTTAGTTACCGAATTTTAACTTGAAATGACTTTTATAAACTTCCCCATGCGTTAATCTCACTAAATAAATTCAACTTGGAGCGCGCTCTAACCGTTTAAGGTAACCTTTGAACACTCAAGAAAGTGTGTGTCTTAAAAAAACCGTGATTTTCACTATTTTGGGCTAAAAAACCGAAAATAAAATTTTTTCAATAATTTTGTTTTCTAAAAAAATGCGGTGAGTAGGGCGTTTGATTGAGCTATTGGGCAATGGAAATGGATTTAATTCGATTTTTGGCAAACTTTTGAAATGTGGGAGCAATCAAAAAAACAACCTGTAGTTATAAGAGGTATACCCCAAAGTTGTCGGCCACCAAGTCCTATATAAAGTCACTTTAAAAAACCAAAATGCTAGTAATTTGTATAGTACTCACCGAGATCTTTCAAAATCAACACCTCATACGGGCGGTTCTAGGAGTGTTAAGCCCCCTCCCTTGAAGGGGCTGCATTTGCGACCATTTGGGAGAAAAGATTTTTTCGTAATAATACCCTATTTGGGGGGTAATTTGATGCGAGAAATCGATTGCGCACACTTCTGAAGCGTAAAAACGCTATCTTGACCAAGTTTTAGTGAAAAATTGACTTTTTTTCTTTTGAATGGGCGAAAAGAGTGACGAAAAAAGATGAAAAATAGGTCATTTTTCACGAAAACTTGGTCAAGAGTGCATTTGTACGCTTCGGGAGTGCGCGCAATCAATTTCTTGCATTAAATTACCCCCAATAGGGTCATTTTTAAGAAAAATTTTCTCTCAAATGGTCGCAAAATGCGTTCCCCTTTAAAACCTTTATAGATCCTAACACTAAAAATTACCTTTCCTCGTCTAGCATAAACGCAAGCTAGATTATTCTCAATATAATGCTTGGTTGTTTCAAAGTCTGCATTTTGTGCATGCAAAAATAAATCTTTGTGCAAAAATATTTTCGGCGGATTTTCTTCATCAAATGGCAAATTATTAACTTTATCCAATAGAGAGCTAAAAATGTTGAAATTCGTCACAACAAATGATACCTTGTCAATTTAAATGGACTTTTATCTGAATATATCCGGAATGCAAGAGCACTTTTCACATCTTCTATTTGACTATCCTTAAAGCCGGCTTGCGGTAGTTTCTGCTCGCAGAGTTCGCATATTTTTGTTTTTAATTCATTTGAAAAATCAGCTAGTTTTGGATGAGATTGATAAAATCTATCTGAAGTTGGATCTAATACCATTTAAACCTATAAAATATTTATACAGTTGAGTCTCAATTTCACCTCCTTAATTTAAAGGACTAGTCCAGTCAGTTACAACCACATGAAAAAATGAAATATTCGGAAAGAACATGAAAAGAATTTTTTTGCGGAAAAATCAATTTTGCATCGATTTTTTAAATTTTCATAAAATGAACATTGTAGCAATTTTATATAGCTAAATGAGACGAACAAAATGACACCAAAATTATTGAATTTGGAAAATGTTTTAGGTTATTGAAACGAAAACTCTGAATGAGAATTTTCGTTTCAATAACCCAAAACAATGTTCAAATTGGATAATTTTGGTTTCATTTTGTTCATCTCATTTAGCTATAAAAAATTGCTACAATGTTCATTTTATGAAAATTTAAAAAATCGATTTTTCCGCAAAAAATTCAAAAAGTTTTTGTATTATAACGAAAACATGTACACCAATTCAAAATCTCAAACGCAATTATCTCGAAAATTACAACGATTCAGAACAAAGTAATAATTCAATGAAAAATGTCCCTGCAATTTTTTATTAGCGTTATCTAGATTTTTTGCTTGCTCTTTCTCAGACTGTAAATTGAAAAACTATTGATAAAAAATCGAATACTCGTTATTGATTTTTTACGCATTGATGCTATTTTTGGATATATTTATTCATCTCTAAAATATAAAAATGACTCATTTGGACGTATTACCTTATGCGCTTTTTAACAACTTTCCAATGGGTCTAAAAAATAAAATCAACAAGCTGGTCAATGAAGCCATACCAATTGAAAATCGTGAGGAAATAGTTCAATCGATTATTCAAAGAATAGCTCAAGATGGAAATTTCGATAATAAATATGAATCAATAAGGTATACAGAGTGTATAATATATATACACTCAATATGGTATACAAATCATGAAAAAAGGATTTTTATTTTTCGAGAGTGTTTTGAAGTTAACTGCTATTTTTTTATACATTTTTCGCTTCATGCGCTCTACAACAAGTTGGCATAAAGTTCATCAAAATTGTAGTTTTCTAAGTTAAAAAAATTTTCAATTTTTACCCTTGGAAGTTGATTTTAGACCCTTTAGAAATTGAATTTTTTCATGATTCCTAGTGCAAAAGATTCTTCATGACACACGTTGTATGCTAAAAAAACGGCATGTGAAAATCTTTTTTATTTCTTGAAATACCACCCCAAGAAGGTGAGGGTCTTAGAATAAGGCGTTGGGGCCGACGAGGATCGAACATGCGACCTTCTGGTCAAATAGATGATGCTTTAGCCACCGAGCCAAGGATATCTTCTGTAAAAAAGCAACAAAAACAGCCTATCTAATCACAAGATTATGCTGTTCTTTGCCATGTTTAATGAAAATCTGTCAGATAGGTTGTTTTTGTTGCTTTTTTACAGAAGATATCCATGGCTCAGTCAATGCGCGCAATAGATTTCCCGCATAAAGTTATCCCTAGAGAGGTCATTTCCAAAGAAAAAAGCTAAAAATTTTTTGAACAAAATCACTAGTGTCGCTAATCTTTATTAGTACCAAAAAAATTGGTTTATCTATATATAAAAAATGTAAACATCGGTTTTTATGTTAAAGATGTGCGGTGCAATTATTAGAGGTATTTAATGACTCTTATCATTTAATCATAAAAAAGAAGTCGGTTGAAAGATGATTGTATAAATATTTTTTGTTAGATATAAAAAAATTCAAAAATTGCACCAAACAAATAAATTTATACAGGGTGCAGCAGAATAAACCGGTCACATGAGAATGTTCATGATCACACATCATTATAGGGATTTTTTATTGAAACCATAACAAAAACGATAATTATAAACAAAACTATTCAAAATGACCGCCTTTAGCTTATATACAGACTTTCAACCGCTTGAGAAAATTTTCAACAATTTTTTCCAACATTTGAACATTCTCATATGGGCGACCGGGCAACTGGCATAAAAACATCTGGCATAACGGACAACTGGCATAACGGACTATTGGCATAACGGACAACTGACATAAAAGTCAACTGGCATAACGGACAACTGACATAACGGACTATTGGCATAACGGACAACTGGCATAAAATACAACTGGCATAAAAGACAACTGGCATAATATTTTGTACGTTTTAAAATGAATTTTACATAAAAAATAATATGCCAGTTGTCCGTTATGCCGGTAGTCCGTTATGTCAGTTGTCCGTTATGCCAGTTGACTTTTATGTCAGTTGTCCGTTATGCCAGTTGTCCGTTATGCCAATTGACTTTTATGCCAGTTGTCCGTTATGCCAGTAGTACGTTATGTCAGTTGTCCGTTATGCCAGATGTTTTTATGCCAGTTGCCCGGTCGCCCTCATATGACCGGTTTATTCTGCCGCACCCTGTACTAGGCTAAATATAAGCAAAAAATGTGTTAAAATGCTATTCTTCCTTATATTCTTGCAATAGTGACACGATTTCTTCTTTTAAAATTTTTGTAGAATCTTTATAAAACGTTGCTTCCATAATTTGATTGTAGCTCGGTCTTTTCTCATACTTCTTTTCCAAAATTAATAGTAGAAAACTATACACTCCTGATGAGTATGTGTTTGGAAACCTGTCAGAACATTGAGATATTAACTTGATTGGTTCGATTGCCTTAATTTGTTCGAATGCTACAAGATAATTTCGGATCACATCACTGTTATATGAAATGCCAAGCAAGTCAAAAGGGTACTTTCCCAAAATACATTCAATTAAAGTTATGCCCAGGCTCCAGATATCTGAGCGAATATCGTATTTTCCTCCCAAGCAACGCTCAGGTGCAAAATAAAGAGGAGTACCAACATTCGTGGAAACCTGAGAATCAATCATAAATCGGGACTCCCCAAAATCTGACAATTTGATCTCCCCAGTCCAATTGATTAAAATATTGTCTGGTTTGATATCTCGATGGATCAATTTTTCTTGGTAGCAAAAATTTAGTGCATTTAGGGTTTTGACAGAAACACCTCCGAGCAGCAGTTCTAAAATCTTTATTTTCATACAGGTTGCGGGTAAAAATAGCACTTTTGCGTGTTTAGCGAAATTTTTCTGAGAAGTTTTTTCCAAAAATGACCCATAAGGAGTATTTTCATACGAAAAATCGATTGCGCGCATCGAAAACTCTTAAAACGCTTTCCAGACCATGGAATATACAATTACGTATTTCCAGGTGGGAATTTATACATGAAAATTGGATATTTCATGGCATTGGAGGCGTTTTCAAGGGTTTTAGATGCGTGAAATCGATAGCTTGCACAAAAATGCCCCGTATAGAGCCATTTTTGGAAAAAAAATTGGTACCAGTTCGGATTAGGGTTCAAAATCCGGAAAAAGTTTTCATTTTGTCTAAAAATGACCCCTATAGGGGGTTTTCTATGCGACGAATCGAATGCGCGCATTCCCGATACGTGAAAATGCTTCCTTGATCTTGATTCAGGGTCGGTGTTTTTTGACCTTGATTCAGGGTTGAAGCGAAAATCAAAACTTGTAGTTTTTTATGTAAAATGGACGTTTCTAGGTTTCTCGAATTTTCATCCAAATTGAATGGTGTTCAAAATTCGCATAATTGTTTCCCCGCCATACGACCACGCAGGGATGCATTCGAAAAGTATAAAAGGAAATCATTCTTTTTGGTCAAATGGGGTGGAAGATTTTTCATTAAAAACAATTTTGGATGTTAATAAAAAAAAGTGGCATCAAACCTGGGAAAATTTTCTGAGACTCGTGAATTTTCATAAAAACTCTTCTCAGTGAAGCATTCATATACTCCATGCATAACATTATATGAGTAGAACTTTCATGTACTCCGTATAAATCGACAATGTTTTCATGCCGAGTGACTTTTTTCAGCATCTCGATTTCATTCTTAGGTGATTTGTGTTGCATAAGGCTATGTTCTGTTTTTTGAATTTGTATTTTCTTGATGACTGCAACTCGATTGGTTGGAGTATGTTTTACAATGGTTACAGTACTTCCTCTTCCTCGATATATACAGTCGATTTCCTCAAAATCTTTTTTCTCAAAAGGATAACTTTCAGTAGAATTTAGATCGAAAATTAACATGCTTTCCGTATATAGATCTTCATTTAAATTTCCCTCTTGTAAGGACTCGATAGAAAATCCAAGAATTACGTTGGGTATCCGTTCTAAATTCTTAGTATTTAATGGCAATTTGATGATATTCGATTGAGATGTGCCAGGAAAATGTTGAGTTAATGAAACAGTCTCAATTTGCGCGCTCGGTATAATATCTGGTGTGGTTCTTGATGGTGCATTATACGGCATCTCCATCATGGTGTGCTTGAAAATGTTTGGAAGCTTCTTTATATCCGTAAAGATAAAAACTAATACGAGATTGGATAAATCCATCGAAAAATTGAAATATGGGTCTGTATAATTTTTGCGTTTGTCCGGAGAAAAATCCATAAAAGTTTGTATGTTGGCACCTGAAATTTGCAACAAAAAAATAGCTGACTAAATGAAAAATACAATGCTTGACAAAATTATATGAAACCCCACTGAAAATGGCGGTGTGAAACTTGTGGACGGACTTTTGCGGATGGGACATTTGCGGACAGGCTTTTGCAGATGGGAGAGGGGGTATTATATGAATAAATGCGCAAAATTCCCGTCCGCAAAAGTTCGTCCACAAGTGTCACACCGCCCCGAAAATAAATATTTTAAAAATTAATTTTTCTGCATAGAATCAACCGTTTTCGAATTCGAAACTTAGTTTTTTTTCGCAAATTTAGCCTAGAAAAGCGTCAAAAACTTTAGACTTTTTGAAAAAATTTTTAAAAATGATTGGGGTAAAAAATCTGAAAGTATTTTTTCGAATTTTTAATGTTAAAATGTGTAGATTGGTGTGACTGATTGTCAGATTTGAAAACGGAAAAGTATCTAAAAAAATTAAACAAAAATAATAAGTCGGTTTTTATATGAAATTTACATATTTCTGAAGGACGGTGGAAGTCAAAGTTCATTCATTACTAATAAATTGGCAGAGATTATGCATTTAGAACCTATTGGTGATACTCAACCCCCTTAAACCGGCACCCTTCGGGAGGTGCCGGTTTAACAGGTTAAGGGGAGGGTCCCGGTTTATCGAATTGAAGGGAGGGACAACAACTAAAATTTTACACCCACGCACACGACAGGATTTATACTTCCGTCGCGTCGCGCGACACGCAGAGCAATTACGTTTATAGGGCGAACAATTTTTCCCATGTCGTTTATAGTTGCGTCGCGCGACACAAAAATGCACTGTCGCGACGCGACGGAAGTATAAATGGTGCCTAAAACATTCATAATTATTCACAAAAAATTGATTGATCAATTCAGTTGTTTGAAATCTGCAAATGATTCAATGAAATTCGCATATTTCCAATATAAAAAACGGGAGGTGCCGGTTTAACGAGTTAAGGAGAGGGTGCCGGTTTATCCACGTGCCGATTTAAGGAGGGTTAAGTGTACAAATTTCTACCTTCGGATCAGAAACTCCGAAAGAAGTCAAATCACTACAGTACGAAATCAATCTGAAACAAAAAAAAATGGCTCAAAGAAGACCCTCAAGGTAAACGCTCTAGATTAGGGCTGAGCGTTTTGCGAGGTTTTTGAAACCCCGCAGCTGAGATCTCGTTACCTCGCAATAAAAAGTTGCGGGGTTTCATCAAACCTTGCAGATTTTTATTATCAAAACCTGCGGGGTTTGATGAAACCCCACAACTTTTTATTGTGAGATAACGAGATCTCAGCTGAGGGGTTTCAAAAACTCAGCCAAACGCTCAGCCTTATTCTAGATACACTCACAGATCACATAAAAATGATTATTTGCCCAAAGTTTCTGCCCAGCTACCTAATTGCAATAAATATGAAAGAAACGAAATCAATAATAAAAAGCCGGACTTACTCATAAGTACTGATTATTTATGGGAAATTATTCAACCAAGCAGCATTAAAACTCTAGAAAACGTTTATAAGATTCAACAATTGGTCCTATAATTTGTGGAAAATCATCACAGATAGAGGGTGAAACTAAACGAAGAAACGCAAAGCCATTAGACAAATGTACAACGTAAGTATCAAACGGATATCAAATGGCAAGTAAATAATCGTAAAAGAAAGTCTGATGAAGATGGAACCGCGTCAAAATTGTTCAAAAAAGTCAAACAACTTTTTTTAAATGGTTGGGGGTCAAAAAATCTGAAAGTATTTTTTTACTCGTCAGACTTGGCACCCCTGGTGTTAACTTATAGATGAACAAGGAGTCCATTTATGAACCCCCGCAAAATTTCGAATTTTGTCTAAGACCCTACCCCCGCAAGTTCACCGCATCGAAGGCGCGGCGAAAACGATTACCTTTAAAATGATATTAAAAAAATGTCATATAATTTTGTCGCGCACTTTAAATATACCGGTAAGGAATTTTTCTGCTTCCCAAAAAGCAATTAATGGTCCAAAAGTGTAAAGCTCCATAATAGTCTTTAAAAGAAGACCAGGTTGACTTTTGTTTGCTAGTCCATGGGAGTTAGAACCAAAGATGTTCAATTCATTACCTACACTATCTTTTATAATGTCTTCATATGTGAAAATTGAGTACTAAAATTGAGGAAAAAATTATAGTAACATGGCAAGGTCCCAAAAAGCAAATTTTCATGGCCGAGTGGATAGGACACTAAGTTTCAATCCGAATATCCCTGGTTCGAATCCCGGCTGCAACCGATTTTTTTTTGCATATTTTGATATTTTCATGCTTTTAGGGGTAGTTTTATGCGAGGAACACGAATTTGGCAATATTTTTTGGAAAAAAATTGTTAAAACATTAAAGATTAATTTTTTACCCTATTTTATTAAACAATTAATTTTTTACAAAAATTTTCCCCAAAAATATTGCCAAATTCGTGTTCATAAAACTATCTCTTAGAAGCATGGAGATATCAAAATATGAAAACAATCGGTCGAAGCCAGGATTCGAATCAGGGACCATTGGCGGCGCTGGTTTGGGTGGGCTAAATTAAAAAAAACGCATCATGATGCGTGTCATGATGCAATGTCATGACGCACGTCATGACACGTATCATGACGCGCGTCATGATACGTGTCATGACGCTGAGCATGTATGAACTCTAAAGGGTGAGTTTCGTTCGAAAAAATCAAGAAATTTTTTTTGATCGGACAGGATTGACACGTCCCCTTAAGGGGGTACCCTTAAGTTTTTTCGGCCTTAGGGGAGCTATAGCCCCCCATCCCAATGCCGCCAATGCCAGGGGTATTCGGATTGAAACCTATCGTCCTATCCACTCGGCCATGAAAATTTGCTTTTTGGAACCTTGCCATGTTTCCGACTATATTTGTTCTTTTGGAGCTACTGAACTTGGGGGGGGCCACGTAACGTAACCCCCAAGGCCGAAGTAAAAAGCGCCGAAATTTTTACCAAAACACAACCCCTAGGAGTAAAAATTTGAACACGCTGGTGCCATTATTTTCAAACCAAAATCTTCGAAAACCTTCGATAAATATCAAAAACAAGTTGTTTTATTTAAAAATTGCGAAAATTCATAGATTTTCAAAGATTTTGGTTTGAAAATAATGGCACCAGCGTGTTCCCTGTCAATTTTTACCCCTAGGGGGTATGTTTCGGTAAAAATTTCGGCGCTTTTTACTTCATCCTTGGGGTCACGTTAAGTGACCCCCCCCCCAAGTTCAGTAGCTCCGTTCTTTTTGCTTACTTCTCTTCTATAAGCCTTTGCTAAAGTTTCAATATTACTTTTCACATCATCAAATTCCTTAATCTCGATATATAAATCTTGATTTAACTTGGTGTAATTTTTCTGTAAACCATTGAATGGCAGTCGATGAATTTGACCGATAAGATCGCTATAAAAAAGGTTTTAAAGATCGTAAAGTTATTATTACAGGATGTCCCAGCTAAGTGTCGACGGCAATGACTTGGCATTATCTCCAAAACTATGGAGAATTTTTCGATGCGGGTTTTTTTAAAGTTAGATATGCTAAATGTGCATCAGATGAGGTGACTTTCTAAGAAATTAAAGTTCCTAATATTTTATTTTTTCCTTACAATATTTGGTTTTACGAAAAATACCCTCAACAATCGAATTTTTCAAAAATTTTCGCGGATTCTGAAAGAGTATGGTCGGTTTTACCTACCTACAAAAAATCATAAAAAAGGATTTATACTTTTCATATGTAAAAAATCATGTGAAATAATAAGAAAATTTAAAAATTAAAATTGAAAGGCTAAAATGGCTCAGTGGTATTGAATCCCACTCGCAGCGATTTGATTTTGCCTAGAAATAGCAGTTAACATCAAAACATTTTAAGTCGAAAAATAAAAATCCTTTTTTCATGATTTTTTGTAGTTAAGTAAAATCGGCCATGCTCTTTCAGAATCCGCGAAAATTTTTGAAAATTCGATTGTTGAGGTTGATTTTTCGTAAAACTAAATATCGTAAGGAAAAAATAAAATATTAGAAACTTTTTTTTTGGCGAAAGTCACCTCGTTTAATGTACATTTAGCATACCTAACTTTTTTAAACCGCATCGAAAATTCGCCAGAGTTCCGGAGATAATGCCAAGTCACTGCTGTTGACTAGGGTTAGGAAATAGAATTATCCGGATCCGGGGAAGTTGGATAAATCCAGATTTCTCCGGAGAATTCTTTTTCCCCAGAATTACTTGGTTTGAAAAGGCGTTTCTCCATTTTCAAGCCTCGGTGGTGCAGTGACAAAGTAGCGGCTTCGTGGCCAAAGTGGCTCCAAGCGGGATTCGAACCCGCGATCTTGTGGCTAAGAAGCCCGCTGCTTTGTCACTGCATCACCGAGGCTTGAAAATGGAGAAACGTCTTTTCAAACCAAGTAATTCTGGGGAAAAAGAATTCCCCCGGGGAAATCCCAACCCTGCTGTCGACACTCTATATACCTTATTGATTCATATTTATTATCGAAATTTCCATCTTGAGCTATTCTTTGAATAATCGATTGAACTATTTCCTCACGATTTTCAATTGGTATGGCTTCATTAACCAGCTTGTTGATTTTATTTTTTAGACCCATTGGAAAGTTGTTAAAAAGCGCATAAGGTAATACGTCCAAATGAGTCATTTTTATATTTTAGAGATGAATAAATATATCCAAAAATAGCATCAATGCGTAAAAAATCAATAACGAGTATTCGATTTTTTATCAATAGTTTTTCAATTTACAGTCTGAGAAAGAGCAAGCAAAAAATCTAGATAACGCTAAAAAAAAATTGCAGGGACATTTGTCATTGAATTATTACTTTTCTGCAAATAACTTTTATATAAAATGGAAATGTTTTTACATCACGTTTGAAAATTTTGAACAAAATTTCAAACGCAATTTTCTCGAAAGGGTTCAACTTTCAAAGGGTACGTAAAAACAAAACATGATCAGTAAAAATTCCTCTTTCTTTTAAATATATTTCATGATCTGGAAGGCGTTTTTAAGGTTTTTCGATGCGCGCAATCGATTTCTCGCATGCAAATACTCTTCATGGGTCATTTTTAAAAATTTTCGCTAAAAATAGTGTATTTTTGCCCGCAAGCTGTATGAAAATAAAGGTTTTAAAACTGCTGCTCGGATTTATAAATGTCAAAATTTTTTTAATGTCACCCGCATATTTTTATCCCAAAAGGGGTCGTTTTTAGGCAAAAGTCGCATTTTTGAAACTTTTCGCTTCATACACAATACGCCTTCTCTGAATCAGGGAAGCGTTTTTTCGCTTCGAAAATGTCAAATTCAGATTCCCCGCACGTTTTTACCCATAGAGGGGTCATTTCCAGAAAAATTTTCTCTGGGTGGTCCCCCACCCAGAGAAATTTTTTTTCGAATTTTTTATCTAACAAAAAATATTTATACAAGCATCTTTCAGCCGACTTCTATTTTATGGTTAAATGATAAGAGCCATTGAATACCTCTAATGCACCGCACATCTTTTAACATAAAAACCGATGTTTACATTTTTTATATATAGATAAGCCAATTTTTTGAAATTCTTGTATAAATTCTACCCTCACTAAATCGCCTAAAACCCCCAATTTTTTGGGCTCTAAAAAATTTGAAAATATTATTTTCGTGAAAAATGGTATAGAAAAAGTGACCGATCGTCTGATTTGAAAAGAAGAAGCCTTCAAAAAAATAAAACCAAAAATCATACTAGAAAAAGGGTGTTGGATCTAGCATCAAACCGGCCTGTTTGAGTGGGAGTCTTTGGCCAAGCACGAAACCCCCACTCAAACCCGACTTAAATTTGCCAGCTTGAGTGATTTTATTTATAAAGCTCTTTTGGAGCTACTGCACTTGAAGGTAGTCACTTACAGGGTCGCAAGTTGAAGAAGAAAAATGCCAAATTTTAGATTTTTTCGTAAAAAGTGATGTACTACAAAGTTGTTCGCTGTGATCTCAGGAATTCATCAAGCTATTTTTTTTCTCAGCCCAACCGGATTTAAATTGACCGAGATATGGCCTTAAATGTGTTAAAAAATGTGTTTTTTCCGTATTTTTTCGTTTTAAGGCCATATCTCGGTCAATTTAAATCTGGTTGGGCTGAGAGATAGCTCATTGAATTCCTGAGATTATGGCGAACAACTTTGTAGAATATCACTTTTTATGAAAAAATATAAAATTCTGGCATTTTTCTAACTTCGATTTACGATCCTGTAAACGGACTACTTAAAGTGCAGTAGCTCCGCGTAGTACTACCTAACTTTTCAATTCTGGGTAGTGTTCAATCCAGTCCCGTCCGATCCTGAAAATCCCGACAATTTTTGTTCCGAAATCTCGAAATTTTGTCCCAAAACACCAGTCCCGTTCCGGATCCCGAACGCCAAATCCCGTCCCGAAAATATTACTTTATTTTCTCGAAAAAATATGAAAAAAATTTGAAAAAATGTCATTTTTTGCAAACAAAAATTGAAATTTAAAAAAAATTATAGTTTTTAATGAAAAAAGTAAGCATTTTATGTATTTTTTGATCGAAAATAAGCATCTTTAAACAAAATTTGACATTTAAATAAAAAATAGTTTTTTTTAAAATTGAAAATTATGGAATCCCGACAATACCGAAAATTCCATCCCGAAAATAGGATCCCGTCCCGATCCCGACCGCTCCCGAGATTGGATGATCCCGAAAATCCTGTCCCAACCTAAAGACCGATCCCGAAGTTGGGATTGGTCACTAGTCTGGTGGATTGTTAAATCAAGGAGGTGAAATTGAGACTCGACTGTATAAATATTTTATAGGTTTAAATGGTATTAGATCCGACTTCAAATAAATTTTATGAAT
>OZJO01004364.1:0-15362 GCA_900406225.1 Acrobeloides nanus | reverse complement strand
ATAAATTTTTGGACAAAACGGACACTGAATAGCTTCAAAAGTTGGAGGTTCTCCATTTGTTTGATCCATTTTAAATAGTAAAAAATAACACCTAAGAATGATGAAATTAAGATCTTAGGAAAAGGAAAATCTTAAAAACTGAAAATTCGATATTTTAGCAAATTAAGAATAAGCAATAAACAAAAATGTTTAAAGGGTCCACGATAAACACGTTATTTGTCGGAAATCAATATAATTAAGCGATGCCAAAAAATGTGAATTCCTTTGTTTTGCGTAAAATAAAAAAGTCGACCAATTTAAAAAAACTATTTTATGAATTTTTGGAGATAGTTCACTACTTATGCCCCACTTATGATCCAAAAGTCAACATTTTTTCCTAAAATCAACTGATAAACTTCTATTCAGGGATTTTTAGTCGAGGAACACGTTGATGATGTTATTTTTTATGAAAAACTAGAAAAATGCCTCATCCTTTCTTATTCCAAAAGGCTCTCTTTAAGGCCACAAGGAATGTCATGGCCCGTGCCCCCAGAGCATCGCCTCCCTGGAGCACCCGGATAACGCAAAATAATGGGCTATCAAGATTTTTGAAGTTAAAACCCCTAAATAGAAGTTTTTCAGTTGATTTTAAAGGGAAAATTTTTTGATTTTTGGACCATGATAAATGGGGCACAAATAGTGAACTAGCTCCGAATTTTCTATTTTTATGAAAAAAATGGGATTTTGCCGAAAAATTCGGATTTTTCAAGATTTTGATGGCAAAATCTGATTATTTTTCCAATTTTGAAAAAACTTCGGTCCATCTCTAGAAAAAATTGAATTAAAAAATTCGATGAAATTCATACCCTCAGAGCAAAAAATTTTGTTCGATTTTAAAAAACAAAGTGACAAATTAAGAAATTCGTTTTAGTAAAAAGTCGTTCTTTTCTTTTAAAAATTAGCAAAAACTAAAGTTTTTAGTGAAGATTTTAGCACTTATGCGAATATTAAAGGGTGTGAATCCTGTTCACACGTCCCCTTTAAAATTTTTTGTAACTTTAAAAAACGCTTAAAAAGTAAAATTTGTCTTGATTTTTTCGAACGAAACTCATCCTTTAGGGGTTTTTTCATGTAAATAATATGATTTTGATATTATTTGCGCATTTTGACGGCTACTTTATGCTGAAATTGTCACTTAGACAAAGCGCGGCTTTTCACTTTCTCAAATTTCTTGTTCTTCATCCGATCATCAAGATGTTCTTCAAACTCTAATTCAGACTGCTCTTCAGCTTCAAACACTGTCATTGTAGTCTAAAATTGGCAAAAAAGAAATGCAACATTGCAAAAAGAAAGAAATGTTGCAAAAAATGCATTAAAATCGAAATTTCAGCATAAAGGAGCCGTCAAAATGCGCAAATAACATCAAAATCGTGTTTCTCGCATGAAAAAACCCCTAAAAGGTGAGTTTCATTCGAAAAAATCGAGAAATTTTTTTTGACCTGATACGGACAGGATTCACACGCTCCCTTTAAATTTTTTTGTAACTTTAAAAAACGCTTTAAAAGTAAAAAAATTCAAAAGCGACTAAAAAATCCATAATGAAAGACCGTTTTCTTTTTCGAAATTAGCCGCAGAATCTTTCACAATCCAATTTATGCAAAATAGGTCGACTAAACGGCGACGCGGAACAACATGCTATCTTTCATTTTATGCATAAAATTTGCATAATAAGAGAGAAAGGGAGAAATGCATATACGTGCTTAGTATAGACGGGAATTCACGCTGTGTCGAAAAAGCGACCAAATTTGCATACTAATTGTGATCGAGTGTAAGCAAAAAAGATGAAATTTTTTCGGAAGTTTGAAAAAAATTTTAAACAAAAAATACGATGTGGCGAAATTTCGAGGAAAGTGGCGAAAATTTGGGCGAATGGCGAAACCAGTGGCGAAATTTCGAGGAAAAAAATTTTTTTGCCTTGGTCTCATTTGTTTTTTTTCGAAAATTTTGGACAGAACATAAAGGGGGACCTAAGCAATTTCTGGGGAATTTATGCACTTCAGCCCCCCCCCAAAGGGGGACCTAAGCAATTTCTGGGGAAGTGCACTGATCAGTGCAGTTCGCCCCCCCCCCAAATTTTAGGGGGGGGGATAAATGCATAAGTTCCATTTCGTGCACTATAACTTTTGTCACGTCATCATAAAACTATAACTTTTATCACGGATATAAATACAAAAAACCGTAAATTTAAAAATGTCAAGTTGGGGGCTCGTCTCCGGATACGCCACTGATGCAAACATTGAGAATTTTATTTTTAGACCCCTAAAAAAATGCGTTTATCTCTGACAGCTTTAACGAAAATTTCCCGTTTTCATGAACGAATCAAATCCAAAACCAGACCCTTGGTTTTTGGCATGATACATATTCCAGCTTTACCGGGGTTAGTTAAGTTTTATATAGCAGTTTTTACGATTTCAAGCTTTTTTTTAGCACACCTCGTTCCACTTTACAAGTCTCCAAAATTATAGAAAAAGTACAAAAAGAAACCGAAATTTATGCAAATGCCCAAGTTGTAGGTATACTTATTTTTCGACAAAAATTGTCTAATCTTCTACATTTTAGGATGGTATAATTTTGGAAAATATGCATGACATCCCTTATGTTACTCAAGAGAAAATTGGCCCTGAAATTGTGGCAAATATGACACGAGCTTGTTTAACATGTTCTCAAAAACTTGGGGATTCACGAGAAAAATTTTTACTTGGTGTTCAAATTTTGGCTGGTGGAAATTTCCAAGCTTTAGCGGTAGCACAAGCTACAGGTTAGGAAAAAGCAAAAACTTTGGGTATAATTTTTTACAGAATTCGATTTTATTCGTGCTGAGTGCTATGTTTTTGCTCATATAGCTGATGAAGGACTTATGAATGGGTGTTCCGGTGATTTAATGCGATATAGAAAATATATTGGGGCTGAAAATATTGCTGTGATTACTGATATCAAGAAAAAACATTCGTAAGCCACTCTTCTAAAAACTTGATACTTGTTTAAAGGGAGGGAACCACTTTCATGAGAAAATCCGGTTTTTAACAGAAATAAAGTTTTTACACGTATGATTAGTCATATATAGGATAAAAATTGCGAGGAATCGATTCCCGCCATTATTTGTTGACTACGATTTCAATAAAGTGGTCAAATACCTAAAAAAATCGATTTTTTCTAAAATTCAATGTGCAAAAAAATTTCGACTCCGGCGGGAGTCGAACCTGGGTACCAAAAAATACTGTCCATCTACGTTACCGATTGAACCATCAATGCAAGTTAATATACAACCTTGTAAAATTCATATATTATAGCGATATTTTAAAAAAAGGGTATTAGATTCCCCCTCTTTTTGATTATCTCATGCAAAACTAATGTTATATAACGATTCAGCATGATCAAATCTATTAAAATTACGGAGGAAATGAAAAAATTACGTAGAATCGTTGAAAAAAGTTAAAATAAGTGTAAAAAACCCCTTAAAACATCGATTTTTTAGGTATTTGACCACTTTTTTGAAAATGTGGTCCAAAAATAATGGCGGGAATCGATTCCTCGCAATTTTTACCCTATATATGACTACTCATAATTGTAAAAACTTTGTTTCTGTTAAAAACCGGATTTTCTCATGAAAGTGGTTCCCCCCTTTAAGTAGGGACCGCCGCGGTCTTCACAGACCCTGTACGTCAAAAAGCGTCCCCCCATCATTTTTCAAATTTTTTATGGAAAAGTTAGATTATGGTATGGAGAATCAGAATCCATAACAGTTTCGAGTGAAAGCTTCTTTTTTTCAGGTTCTCGGACTAGGTTTTCATGCATACCTTGAAATCCTGGTTTTTTAAAAAAATCGATTTTTTTTACTGAAAAAAACTTTTTTATTGTGGTTTTTTGCACTTATTATGTAGAAAATTTACTCATTATTATCTCTCCATCAATTTATATGTCAGCGGATTAATATTTTTTGAGAAAATGGATTTTTTCTACAAATCTCAAAAATATCATATTTCCTTAATAATGCCATATCTCAGACATTTTTAAAGCATGAATTAACATACTTTCTGGAATAATATATCAATATATGCTCTAAAAAATGCACTAGGACTTTTCCCTCAAAAGTGACCCGCAGTGACCCGCACAGGCCATATGTGCCAAGAACCCCGGGATAGGGCATATTCTGGGGTATAGTGGACCTGGGAAAATTTTTTATCATCCAATTCCATTGGGAATCGCTTCCCCGCTCGAAAAAACCCCCAATATAAAATAAAAAGACGTTTTCGCGCTAATTTGGGGAAGATAGAGCGATTTTTCCCCTAGGGGACCCCTTCCCGGCCTTCCGGACCCCCAAAATAGCCACCACCATATAAGTGAATTCTAGTGTTCAAAATTAAAAAATTCCTTCAGATTCGAGTTCCCCATGTCGAAAAACACCCGATTACAAAAAATAAGCCGATTTGGAGCACTTTTTGGAAAATCGATTTTTCCCCCCTCTTGACCCCCCAGCCTTGGGGTCTAAGGGAAAATTTGAATAAAAATTGTCAGGATAGCATTTTCACGCTTTGGGAATATGCGCAATCGATTCTTCGCATAAAATTACCTATATGCATACGGAATTAATAAGTTTCGAACCATTTCTGGCGAGATTTTTGAGTTTGAATAAAAAAGGACGCTTTTTCCTTATGTTTCTACGTACATTTCATGCATTATTCTTAGGCTATTTTTTCATGGGAAAATCCGTTTTTGATGCGGTTTTTTGCCACTATAGGGTTTTTAATAGCATAGATTTCGATTCTAAAACAAATTTGGGGTCGTTTCCTTATGAAACTATAGAGTTCTGAAAATGCGCGGCGGTCCCTACCTTTAAGATCCCAACAAATTTTACAAACAAAAAAATTGGGAAAGTATCATTTTTATATATTAATTTTGTTTATTTGTAGGGGATTTAAGTACAGGGTGTTCCAAAAAATCGCCATTTGGTTATTTTTGCTAAAATTTTTCAAAAAATTTTTTCTCTAAAATTACTCATTAGGGATATTTTTATGAGAGAAATCGATTTAGCGCATCGAAAACCCTTGAAAACGCCTCACAGGCCATGAAATATACAATTTTCGTTTTTTTTCAGCCATTTTCGGTAGTAATTCCTACTTGAAAACACGAAAATTGGATATTTCATGGTCTGGGAGGCATTTTCAAGGTTTTTCGATGCGCGCAATCGATTTTTCGCATAAAAATACCCCTGAATCATTTTGTAGAAAAATTTTCGCTAAAAAATGACCAAATGGCGGTTTTTTTGGAACACCCTTCGAATGAGACTAAAGTCTGACCCCAACAAGAAAGATGCTGGAATCTAACTCTAGGGGGTTTTTCGATGCGGGGAATAGATTGCGCGCATTCCCAAAGCCTGGAAACGCTCCCCTGACCCTGATTAAGAGAATATTTTGTTTTTTGAAGCGAAAATGGCCTACAACTCGAAAATTATCTGTCTAGGGGGCATTTCGATGCAAGGAATCGATTGCGTGCACTCTTGAAGAAATGATATGTTTTACTCACAAACATATGCGCTTTTAGCATACAATATTTTTCTTGTGCTACAAATTAAACCGGGCATCAATTTTCTAGGATAAATTTGGGTCGGAGACTCGATTTACATCGATATTTCCTTAAAAAACCATATAAAAAGCATTGTTCTACTAAAAAAATTAATAACTCTTAAACGGTAACGAGTTTTCCGATGCGGTTTTTTTTATTTTTTCGGTAAGAAGTTGAAAAAAGTTATATGTCGGCGTTTTTTTGAAAAAAATTTTTTTAATTTTTTAGGTCGGTTTTTGTGCTTGTGGGGCACAAAAACCGATCTAAAAAATTTTTTCAAAAAAACGCGGACATAGAACTTTTTTCAACTTCACCGAAAAAATAAAAAAACCGCATCGGAAAACTCGTTACCGTTTAATAGTTATTATTTTTTGAAGTTGGGCGTCAGACTTTTGTCCCATTCAAACACATGCGCCTGTACCCATTTTTAACGCTAAACTTCACATTTTTAGCTCTCATATCATAACTTCTGATCTTACAATTGGCGATGTTGCCCATGCTTCAGAATTTTTTTTAGCCGATGGTGTTATCGTCACTGGATTTTGTACCGGAAAAGCTGCTAGTTCGGAAGATGTTGCATGTAATTTTTTACCCCTTAACATTTTTTAATCCAAATTTTTTCAGCGGCGAAGAAAAGTTGTAGCCTTCCTGTAATTGTTGGCTCTGGAATCGATGCGGAAAATTTTAAGAAATTTTTGGATGCTGATGCTTTTATTATCGGCTCCTATTTTAAGAAAAATGGGTTTTGGGAAAATGACTTGGATGCTGGAAAAATTTCCAAGTTTATGCAAAAATTAAAATCTGTTAGTTATAGTAAAAATATATTATAGTTATATGTAGAGACCGGCACGTTGATTGATTTAGACCGCAAACTTGAATCACGAAAATGTGTCGCTTTTTTTAAACAATGTAAAAATTTTTTTCATTGAAATTTTCAAATTTTTTTGTAAAACGCTTCAAACTATGATACAATGAAAATTAATCAGAGCTATTATCTAAAATATTTAAATTTGCATGAAATAAGTCTTTTTTGACAGAAAAATATTCCTGAATAGGGGGTTCCCTGAATAATCGTGAGAAATTTTTATTAAATTCGTCGAGGCGCTTCTCGGGCAAGTGATTTTTGAAAAGTTTAGGTAAAAAAATCTACTAGTTGAGCAAAAATAAATTTCTAGATGATGGCTGAAAGCGATACAAAAAATGGGGGCTAAGAATATGAAAGACGACAAAGTTTCTGCCTTCCCTGACCCTAATTCAAGGAAAAAACGAAAACATTAACCAGGGTTTCGTTTCAATAACCCAAGACATTGTTTAAATTCAATAATTTTGGTGCCATTTTATTCGTCTTAGCGAGATATAAACATACCGTTTTTCTTTTTTTTAATTTAAAAAGACAAAAAAAGTTAAAAACAATTGGACGCAAGCGGGATTCGAACCCTCGAGATTAAAATACAATCATAGAGCTCTAGCTATTCGGCCATGACGATTTGCTCCCGCGCAGCTGAGGAATATCGTAAAAAATTTAATCCAATTTAATGCAGTATTTGTAGAGATATTCGATTTTTTCAAACCCAACAAAAACACATGAACTTTTTAGGACTTAGAAAAATTTTGAGCACAGTTCTGGGACGCACTTATTTCTTTATAAATAGCGTATTAAGGTTTAAAGAAGACGTTTTTTGGTGGTTTTAGACATGTCTCCATTTTTGGCATAACTTTGCCCGTCGTGGGTACCTTTGTGATTGTTGGTCAATTGGGAGGGACGATTACCCCTCCCTTGGATACGACATTATGTACCACTTTATCTTTATAGAAATCCCGAAAAATATAGTTTTTTACTTTTGGTGATTTTGTATTCCAACAATTTTTTACCTGTTCCGGTGTGAGAGGATATTATTTATTTTCAATAAAATTCGAAACATATGTTTCCACTTTTTATCGCAAAAATTTTTTTATTGTGAAAAATAAAAATTTAAAAATTGTTATTCTTTAAAATAATTAGTTCCTCTTTCGGCTGCTTGATCGAGACCTTCGACTAGCTGCTGTGTCAAGTGATCGTTTTTGTGAAGTCTGTCCTCGTGATTTCGGCATCGGGGTTTTTGGAGATGACGCAGTTTTCGGAGCTCGTTCATAAGTCGACATAGCAGTTTTTGGTGCTCTTCCATAGGTTGATGCAGAGGTTTTTGGTGACCTTTCATAGATTGATGCAGAGGTTTTTGGTGCTCTTTCATAGGTTGATGCAGCGGTTTTTGGTGACCTTTCATAGATTGATGCAGAGGTTCTTGGTGCTCTTTCATAGGTTGATGCAGCGGTTTTTGGTGCTCTATTATAACCATTTCGATCATATCTGGATGGAGGTGGGGCACTAAAATATTTTTAGGCCTCAAAAAGTGAAAAATTATGCAACAATTAAATTTTTGCATATAAAAAGTAACACGGGAAATAAAAGTGAAATTTTTTTATTAAAATTAAAAATTTTTACAATAAAGTGCAATCAAAGTGGGGAGGGGTTCCTTAGCGTCGATAGCCGATAAACAAATTTTCATCCAGATCCACAAGAGTCTCCTTCAGTGGCGCAAAGAAGGGGGGGGAGATTCCCCCCCCCAAATCTGAAAAAAAATTTGCTAATGGTTCCCTCATATATTTTTGCCCGAAATTTTTGAAAATTAAAAAAATACCAATCGTCTCCCAAGATTTTTCACCAAAATTGTCCATCTTTTTCAACAATATTTTTTATTTTCTGAGCATTTTTAGCTTAAAAACCAGCATTTGTCAAAAAAATTTTCGTCTGTGGAGCTGATTTTTTTTTACTTCTCTCAGGGATTTCAATAAACAAATTTACGCGCCTATATTTTTACCCAAAATTTTCTTTAAAAATTTTGAAAAAAGCGTAAGGGGCCGAGGTAAATTTTTGGGTACTTTTTCTCCCCCAAGCCAAAATCCACTTTGTGCCGTTGGTCTCATTATTTTTGTACCTCTTCATCTCTTCTCATTTTGATCTGCCCTGATTTAAGAAAGTCATAAAAAATTATAATTAATCTTGGGATGTTATAGCACAAATACAGTTTCCGCGCCAGATTCATTTTTTTGCAAGCCCATAGCAGTGTTGACTCGAGTACTCGTGAAGCGAGTACTTACATGTCGAGTAGTATAAGAGTACACTACTCAACTGAAATCAAAAGATCGAGTCGAATAGTGTACACTACTCGACTTGTTATTCGAGTAGTGTACTCGAATACAACACTGATTCAGATTCAGAATCCGGATTCAAAATCCGAATTCAGAATCTGGATTCTGAATCAGTTGACTATGGGCTTTAATTTTGAACCTGTCGAGAAAATAGGATTAAACATAAATACAAATATTAGATGTACATATATATATAAGGTATAAAAATGGGGGTACACAGCAAAAAATAAAATTCTAAGCCACGAAAAGCTCTTCACAGCAATGCTACCGTTTATTGCTTGGTTTGCTAAAAAAAGTGGAAAGTGCAAAATTTAAAATTTTTATGGAAAAATTTCGCTTACGGTGTTTTTGCCTGACTACCCCTAGTTGTTTGAGCAGTAGGTGGAACTTTTGAGGCTGAGCTGCTGCGTCTAAAATGAATCAAAATTTACAAATTGGACCCATATGTCGATTTTTGGTCTTTTGCTCAAACATCGATTTTTGGTCAAATTGGACCTGTTTGGCCAAATTGGACCCCTACATCGATTTTCGATCCATACAACGTTTTTAAAACTTTTTTTTCTCACTTGACTGGGGTTGGCAACTGTGACGTTCTTGGCGCAAGTGTGGCACTGTTAGCGTTTGGCCGACTGCTTTTTCCTGTAGCCGGTGGTCTTTCTTGAGAAGACCTTCTTGACCCTGGTGCGCCTCTAGAAACAGAATTTTCTCTGCTCGACCGCTTTGTTGATGATGTCTAAAAATCGTTTTTTTAATTTTTTCAAAATTTTTTTCTGCCTTACTGTTGGGGGTTGATCAGAACTTCTTCTTGTAGCTCGGCTTAATGATGCTGATCGAGTTTGTGGCTTGGCGGTGGTGCCCCTACGTTTATTTTGTTCCTCACAAAATGGGATATGTCGTTCAGCAGCATGTCGGTTGAAGTTTCGGCCACAAAAATCACATTGGATGTAATCTAAAAATTAATTTCGGGGGTCGATTTTTTGTAAAAACAGTTGAATTTTTAAACACACAAAATTTAATATGGAAATGGCAGAGGAAGCGAAAAAATGATTTTTAGAAAAAAAATTTGTCTAAAATTTTTGAAATTTGAAAAAATTCAAAAAATCAAAAATTGGGTTAGTCATTCTACGACGACGAAAATTCTCAATGGGCAAAGCAAGCCTAGGAAAATTTTTTCTTTTACGGGGATACCCCAATTCCTAAAATTTAAAACAAATTGAATTTTTCGTATTTTTATTAAATTTATAAGTAAGAAGTTGACACACAAAATATCACACAAATATCGATTTTTCAAAATTTGTTGAACAATTCGATTTTCCGCCTCCAAAAAACTTACGGGATTTTTTCAACAACCCGTTTTGTGTTTGAGAAGAAGAAGGCTTTTGAGAGAATTGAGGAGAATCAGAATCAGATTTTTGAAACCCGTATATAGTCATGCAATCAGCAGGATCAAGATTACGATACACTTGAAAAAACATGCCATTAATCCACAGCACACCAACAATACATGGCAATACACCCTCACAAAAAATTTCTGTCCACATCATTGAAATAAGCAATATTAAGCTTAAGCCCAAGCCTAAGCTTAAGCCTTAACCTAAGCCCAAGCATAATTGCAAGCTCAAGCCTAAGCTTAAGCCTAAGCTTGAGCCTAAGCCCAAGCATAAGCTCAAGCCTAAGCTCAAGCCTAAGCTTAAGCCTAAGCTCAAGCCTAAACCTTAGCTCAAGCATAAGCCTAAGCCCAAGCCTAAACTTGAGTCTAAGCTCAAGCCTAAGCCCAAGCATAAGCTCAAGCCTAAGCTCAAGCATAAGTCTAAGCTCAAGCCTAAGCTCAAACCCAAGCATAAGCTCAAGCCTAAGCTCAAGCCCAAGCATAAGCTCAAGCCTAAGCTCAAGCATAAGCCTAAGCTCAAGCCTAAGCTCAAGCCCAAGCATAAGCTCAAGCCTAAGCTCAAGCATAAGCCTAAGCTCAAGCCTAAGCTCAAGCCCAAGCATAAGCTCAAGCCTAAGCTCAAGCATAAGCCTAAGCTCAAGCCTAAGCTTAAGCCTAAACTTTAGTCTAAGCTTAAGCCTAAGCCCAAGCCTAAGCTCAAGCCTAAGCCTTTTAATACAAAACAAATTTCTCTTACAATAATTAGTTTTTACCTCTTAACAAGTTCCAAATTTTTTATAATTTTTACATTTAAAAAAATTTTTGTCGATCAATTTTTTTTAGAGTGGGGAGGTATTGCTCATGTGTTTTTTTGACACCAATAAATTCTTTCTCACCCGAATTCATGGAAGTTTTCGGTGGTGGAGGCAGTGGTGCACCCGTTTTCAAAGCATGTTCCACTTGTCTCGACGCAGAGACGGCATTGATGAAATCTTCATGGCGCTCTCGCCAGTGTGTTTTTGGTCGTGGGAAAAATCCGCCTGCCTGAAAAATTTTAAAATGAAAATTTATATATTTTTATTTTATAAAAAATATCCACTGTGACCTTTTCTCGTTCTTTTTGAGCTTTTTTGATATGTGCAAGTGGGATTTCTGTGCCCGTGGCGCGTTGTTTGCCGGAATCGAAGATTTTTCTTTGCATTTTTGTGATCTTCTTGCATGCTGGCTCGTGTTTGACCTAAAAGAATTTTTTCAAAGAATTTATCAAAATTCAAATTTTTATATAAAAATCGAATTTTTGAATTTTACAAAAATTGGAAAAATTGAAAATTTTCAAAAATTGCTTTTTTCAAAAAGATAAAAAAAATGAAAATTACAAAAATTAGCCAATCTTTGAGTATTTTCATTTTTAAATTGGCTAAAAATTGATGTTTTAAGTAAGAAATCTTTCAAAAATAGCATTTTTGGGAACTGTCAAAATATTACGTTGGGCCATTCCTTGCCTCAAACAGCAACTCCGCGCTGCGGCACAGCTGCTACGTGGCCCAATCAGCTGCTGCGTGGACCAAACAGCAGCTGCGCCGCAGCTGTTTAGTCCGTGCAGCGCGCTGCGGCATAGCTGCAGTGTGAACCAAACAGCTGCTGCGCGCTGCGGCGCAGCTGCTGTTTGATCCACGCAGCAGCTGATTGAGCCACGCAGCAGCTGTTTAGTCACGCAGCAGCTGCTGTCTGAGGCAAAAACTGGCCCGTTATCATTTTTTCTACTTTTTGTGAAGATGGCTGACCCCCCTCCAAGATGGTAACGTAATATCTGGATGGCCCTTTTTCGAAAAAATGTGTAAAAATTGAAATTTTTATACAAATTTAGATAAAGATGAATTTTTATAACAATTTTTGAAAAAAATAATGATTTTTTATTTTTTTCAATTTTTTACAAAAAATGAAAATTTTGATTTTTTTTCAAAAATTCCAAAAAATCTTACCAAACTCGATTTTATAAACTTTCTTCCACACACTCGACATGGATATGTTGGCTCATCTTGTGCTGGTTGTTTTTTTTCTTATGAAAAATTGATAAAAATTGAAAAATTGATTATTTTCCTACCTGGCATCGTAAAATGAAAATTGTTATGTCAAAATTTTGGGATAGAAAAATTTGAATAACGTACAAACTAGGAAGTAGATATAGAAGAAAATTCTTGAAATAGCAGCAGCTTCATGCAGAAATAATAGACATCTATAAATTTATATACGAACAAATAAAAGTTGTCATGACAACATTGGTTTTAGTTTTCTATGGCTTGAAAAAGAGCGAGTGACCATAAATTACACGTATAAAAAATTTTTGAGAGTAGAAAAGGATGGGTAAAGGGTCAGAGACATAGGAGAAGGGTCAAAATGTGGACCTCCCCCCCCCAAAATAAAGCATAGATCGGAAAAATGGAGCCTATGTTGCCGAGCAACAATAGCTATTCTAATAGATCATGTGCCAAATGGGGCCTATGTCATCTCCCCCAGCTATTAAAGGCCGTTTCCAGTGACCAAACAGAGCCCTCTCACCATACATGGGCAAGGTGGAGGGGGGGAGGGAGCGCCCGATGAGGGGTCCCCCCGGCTAAGTTGGCGACCTTTTTTTTTGGTCGACGCGCCCCGCGCGTCGAAAATTTCTTATGTAAATCTTTATAAGCAAGAGTAAACCAANGCCCCCCCCCCCCCCCCCCCAAAATAAAGCATAGATCGGAAAAGTGGAGCCTGTGTTGCCGAGCAACAATAGCTATTCTAATAGATCATGTGCCAAATGGTGCATATGTCATCTCCCCCAACTATTAAAGGCCGTTTCCAGTGACCAAACAGAGCCCTCTCACCATACATGGGCAAGGTGGAGGGGGGCGGGGGAGGGAGCGCCCGATGAGGGGTCCCCCCGGCTAAGTTGGCGACCTTTTTTTTGGTCGACGCGCCCCGCGCGTCGAAAATTTCTTATGTAAATCTTTATAAGTAAGAATAAACCAAGTGAGAGGGTCCCCCTAATTTTAAACCGATGAATGAGTGGGTTGGGGGGAGGTTCCCTCCCTCCTTGCCTAAGTATGGAAGAAGTAGGAACCTCCTCACTCAACCTGCCCTCGTCCGTTCGAGTAAGTGTTAGGGATTAGGGGATCCTCTAACTTGGCCGGACTTCGTTTGGACGAGTGAGAAGGTCCCCCCTAATTTTGGGCCGATGAGTGAGTAGGCTGGGGAGGGGAGGCTCCTCCCCCCTTGCCCGCGTATGCCTCTCACATTCCTGGAAAAATTGAAAAAATTTTCTCTTAGGGAACCTAGATGTTTTCAAGTTTGAAAAAAATTCATTTAGAAAACAGTCGTTTCTAGGGTAATTTTATATGAGAAATCGATTGCGCGCATTATCGAGTAATGAAAATGCATGCTAGACCTTTTATTTTTGAAAATGAGATTTTGTCATTATGACATTATATAATTTACTTTTTGCGTGGAGATCGATCAGTAACAGAAGTCTACAAATGTTTTTCAAAGTCTAAAGAGCAAAACATTACTAATTCAAGAAAGGCCTTGTGAGTGAAAGATGGAAGAAAGTGATTGTAGATGAAGTAATAGCGCGTAAGCGAAGACTCGGTCAAGGAAACCCGTTGCTCATAGGGCAAAAAAACCTCGATGAAGAGCTTGACTTCATTCTTGATAAACTCGAAGAACTTTTATCTTTTAGGGCCGCCACTAATTCGTTCGGAAATTTTTGATTTCACTATTTTATCACTAATAACATCACTAATTCCATTCGGACGCGTTCGGACACATCACTAATAGGCGTTCAGACGCGTTCGGAAATGTTCGGACGAGCGTCCGAACATTTCCGAACGCATCCGAACGTTTCTGAACGCGTCCGAACGCCTATTAGTGAGTTTCCGAACGCAATTAGTGAAGTTATTAGTGAACTAAAGTCCGTTCGGGAGCCGTCCGAAGGTATTAGTGGCGGCCCTTAGCGATAGTGAAGAAGAAATGGTATAAAATATATATGAGATGATATGAGATATATATGAGATAAAGATTTTATTGTTGCATTAGATTTAAAAAACAAAATTTTAACGAATAAGCATAAAACATGGATTTTCATGACTCGGTAATGCACGCAATCGATTTATCATAAAAAAACTACCCTAGGAACGACTGTTTTCCGAATAAAACCAGAATTTTTCTGATTTTCGCTTCAATACCCCAACCCTTCCCTGAATCAGGATCAGGTATGCATTTTCAGGGTTCGAGAATACGCGCAATCGATTCTCTTCCTAAAATTACTTTAAAAACAACGTTTTCTCGGTAAAAAACCAATTTTTTTATTATTTTCGCTTCAATATCTCCAACCCCTTCCCTGAGTCAGGATCTGACATGCATTTTCACGACTCGAGAATGCGCACAATCGACTCTCAATGCGAAATTACCCCTAAAAGTGATGCTTTTATAAGAAATTTTTTCAGAGATCCTATTATAAAATACATCCCCCTTTAAGTCATTTTTGGAAAAGTTTCAAAATTATATGAATCACCTTTCTAAAAATCATAAATTTCATCACCTAACAAACAAAAACCACAACAATCACATACCCCATGACCACTTAAAATAGCTGTTTTCGAAACTTAACTAAAGCAAATTATCCCATCGACCATCGTTCGTGTTACTAAGCAAGTAAAAAGCGAAAAGGTTGCTAGGCGCCATTCTTGAATGTTCTTCTTGGGAGGCTTGTTTGTAAGTGTTGTTGGATAGAGAACAATCATGATTCCGCTTTTTATCTCGAAAAATGCCACGAATGAAGAAGTGGAAATGTCGTATCTAGGCTAAAGACGAGATGATAATTTGGCCGTTTGAGATAAATGTGATAGCTAGATAAGTTCCATGTTAAGACAAGGTTGAAAAATATGGGAATATATTAAAGGACCAGTCCAGTCAGTTACAACCATATGAAAGATGATATATTCGGAAAGATCATGAAAAATGGAGCATTTTTTGTTTTTACGCATGCTCTGAATCGTTGTAGTTTTCGAGATAATTGTCTTTAAAATTTTGAATTTGTTACAAGCTCTTCGTTGTAATACACCAACTTTTTTGAATTTTTTTCGGAAAAATCGATTTTTGCATCAATTTTTTAAATTTTCATAAAATGAACATTGTAGCAATTTTTTATAGCTAAATGAGACGAACA
>OZJO01004363.1:0-18752 GCA_900406225.1 Acrobeloides nanus | reverse complement strand
TTCTTGTAGAACAACTCATCTAGTTTCTTTTTCATCTGTTGATTTGTAGAAAAATACAAATTTTTTATTGACTTATACAAAAGTTATTTAGATTCTATATTTTATACGATTTGATGATAGCTGATTTCAAGTGCAATTCAAATATAAGCTCATGTGGTACAGTGGCTATACTCTCGTCTAGCAAGCTTTTGGTCAAGGGTTCGACTCCGTCCGGTGTCACAATTTTTTTGCATTTTATAAAATTTTCACAAAAATACACTCAAAAAACCGTTCAAATCCGTATATTGAGTCACTCAAATTTTGTTTTTGATATTCCTTGAAAATTGACGATCCCCCGAACGTGGGGTTTAGTTTTTTAGTAAATAGAGACCAATATAAAACTTTCTGTGCAATTATTTTTTCGAGTTTTTGCACAACTTTTTTCTAGGGTGGTGTGTGACCCGTCACTCATCGGCCCAAAATTAGGGGAGCCCTCTCAGTCATCGGCCCAAAATTAGGGGGGCCCTCTCATTCATCGGCCGAAAATTAGGGGGGATTCATCGGCCCAAATTAGGGGGACCTGTCACTCATCGGCCTAAAATTAGGGATGGGACAAATCATTCATCGGACCAAAATTAGAGTGGCCCTCTCACTCATTGGCTAAAATTAGGGGGATCCTTTCACTAATAGGTCCAAAATTAGAGGGGACCCCTCACTCATCGGCCCAAAATTAGTGAGGACCCATCACTCGTCGGCCGAATGAGACGGTCCCCTAATACTCACTCAAACGGACGAGGGCAGATCAGTGAGGGTGTCCCCTTCGCCGAGTGAGGTAAAAAAAATTTGGTTAAATTTGTTGAACAAATAGGAAATTTTGATGAAAAAGTGAAAACTTTGGACATTTTTTATGAAATCATAATGTGGGGCCATTGGTAGAAGACTTCCTCACTACCTCATTCAGCGAGGGGGCTCCTTCATCGTGAACTCGCAGGCATTCATTCTTGCTCTGCAGTCTCTAATTTGCGATGGGAAAGGAGAATGGAGTACGCCGATCAAATAGCGCCGGAGGCGCTATTTGAGCGCCGAAGGCGCGTCGGCCTAGGAACTTTAAAATTTAAATGCAAAAATCTAAATTTTAGTTTTTTTTCAATTTTGACTTTTTCGAATGATTTTTTTCTTAAAATTTTTGAACATTTTCAATTAAAAAATTTTTTTTAACCATTTGGGATCAATCGGTTCGGAACATCTATCAAGCGGTTTGAATCGATTCATAAATTTATTGTTTTAATTTCGCACCGTTTTTTGTACTAACTAGTTATGTAACGTTATCTTTCGTTATAACGCTAACGAACTTGCGTTAACATTATAACGAAAGTTCGTTAGCGTTATAACGATACTAGGGATAACGTTACATTCCTAGTACCGAGGGTTTATTTATCAACATTGAGTTTGTTGAAATCCTGACGTGTAAGAAAAAAGGCAGAGAGCAAATTTTTTTGAAAATTGCTAATTTTTTAAAATTTAAAAACTGAAAAGGTGCTATTCGACTTTGTGTGACCAATCAATTTTTATGTGACCAATGAAATAGCCGATTTAGGATCTGCTTAGGCCTAAGCCTAGGCTTAAACCTTAGGCCTAAGACTAAGCCTAGGTTTAAGCCTAGGCTTAGGCCTAAAACTAAGCCTAGGCTTAGGACTAAACCTAAGCCTAAGCCTAGGCTTAGGACAAACAAACAAATTTGAAAATCGATTCAATATTTAGGTCTCTACAGCAATTTCGAACGGTACATGGGTTGGTGAAGCATCCATGGTTTTTCTGTTAGGAATTAATCGGTTCGTTAAACTTATAGATATTCAATTCCCTATATGGTTACGTGAAAAAATGTTTTACAATGTAGGATTTTATTTTTTCTCTTATCTATTGATAAATTTCAGTTTTTATTCGGTCTAGCTTGGTTTTGGTCACTATTCAACTTTTTCGTCATGTGTCTACCGAATATGGGAGCTCTCTTATACCCAGACGACTTTGTAAACGAAGAAGGGAACTCTTTCATCACAGTGGATATGATTTTTTCTATACAAGACGGTATATTTTGGTGGTTTTAGCGATAACATGTTGTTTATATGTCATTACTGTTATTTATTTAATAATTGAAGTAATTTAACTATATGTAAGTATAAGATATCGGGATACTTTAGAGAAGGTTGATGACCAGTAAGACTCAAGTGATTGTAGCGCATGAATGGCGCCTCTTATTATAAGGAATATTTATTTGTCTATTTAAGTCGGTCATATGTGGAATGTGGGATTACTACACTCCTCCAACGAAAATACCGTATATAATCTTTATTTGCTTCTCTATCATTGAATCAGGATATAATCCTTACTTATATTTTGTAACCAATAAGTGAGTATTTTTCTAAAGCCCTTGAGAGAATTCGGGAATGACGATTTTGAACACTCCATTGGATCTATGTCTCCCAGACTTCACTTTCATGAGATAGTGCCCACCCCCTCCCCCCATCATAACACCTTTATAGTTTGTTACACGAGAATAATACAAAAAAAGTTGCTCCCTATCAAAGAATTTTTTTGTTGAAAATCAAGAGTTTTTCCTGATTGAGATCACACATGCACAAGGTCTTACGTCAAAATTTTCAATACTACATATTTTTAGAAGAACTATGTAGTATTAACCGTCACTTCGCCAAACGACATATTTTTGGCCGCCGCTTCGCGGCAGTCAATACTACGTATTTTTAAATTTTTTGCCGGATACTACTACATGTCTTACGTAAACGTAAGCTTGTGCATGTGTGATTGAGATCGAACCTGTCGGTCTTAACTTACCAGATCGGATGGTCGGCTTCTATATCAACGGCGCTATGGTGAGACAACTTTTTGCAATATTTTCATGAAACAGATTATAAATATGCTATTGCACACATCGTAGTTCTTATATATATTTAGTTTTTTAGAACCTTACGTCAATACGTATTTAACTTTATATTCAAAAAAGAAAGCGAAATCGTGATGATAAACGTGACCAACGTTAAAACAAGGCCAATTACTGCTAGAACACAAGCAAGACCGAATTAATTTTTATTTTATTTTATGTATTCAATAAACAATAAATTTTATGAAATGAATATTCCCATCAAATGCCTTTTTTATGACTTTTCCTTAAGTTTTCATGCAAAAATAACATCGCCATCTGTTCAGCGCCTAAAATCACCTCTAGGGGTAACAATTATCATACATATTATACTTCTTATATATGAAAAAATACTAACAGGAAAATGATCTACGATCAAAATATGCATATGCATCAAATGTCAATCAGAAAACTTTAATTTAGGGGCAGGATCGAAATCTCGACCTATAAGTTAAATCCTGTCACACTAACCACTCGGCTATGGGGATTATATAGCAAAAATAACAATATATACCTCGTTTTAATCGTCTCAATGGATGAAGTTTATTTCATCCAATATCAATTAAAATTTCGTCCAATACCCTTTTTTCATTTTGGACCTCCGTAAAAGGACACATGGTGCTAAGGTCATAAAAGTACTTCGTTGGAATCAGAAAAATGTCCTGAATATGTCTTTTTTTTTCAAAAAATCTCCTTCCTTCACGTGGTGCGCGTTCTCGGTTTAAAGAAGTATTATTTTTCCATAATTGAAATTCTGAAAATTCTTTGGTTCGGTGGACTCTAAAATTTATCATACCTGCTAATTATTAAGAGAAGATGACATACCTACTAATTATTAAGAGAAGACGTATCGAATTTTCGAACCGACTTCAATATGGGGGTGGCATAGTGAAAAAGCTTGTCAAAAACAAAGCGTCCGTAAATCGGCTAATTAAAGAAAAACAGCTTAATTCCATATAGAAGGGGTTTTCAACATGGGGAATCGATTCCCGTCAGAACTGAGCGATAAAAAATTTCCCTGACCCCCTACCAGGGGTTAGGACTAGTATATGATAATTTTCTGATGTTTACCACTGAAAGTTACTCTTACGATAGTTACTCCCAAAGAATGTTCAACAACGAAAAGTGCCTAAATCTGTGCCAGGAAAATAATTTTCATGCATCCACAATGTGGATGCATGAAAAGTGCGCAATCGATTCTCCACCTAGAAAAACTCCTAGATAGTAAGCGAAAATTCGAATTTTAGTTCATTTTCGCTTTAATACACCCATCCTATTCCCTGAATCAGGATTAAGTAAGCGTTTTCACGTTTTGGGAATGTGCGCAATCGATTCTCTGCATAAAATTACCCATATGAGGGTCGTTTTTAGAAAAATTTTCGAGCTTCCCCCCCCCCCCCAATGTAATCATCAAAAATGCACTAAGGTAATTAATTTTTACGAGGAGGGTCGACCTCCCCCCAACATGATTACGTAATAGATGGACGGCCCCTAAAAAGCACAGAACTTTCTGAACAACCAAATAATTCGTTTCGGCGTTCTTGATCTCGGTGGGAACCTACGCACTTATTCACAGACAGAGAAATGGACTTTGTATTTTTTTAAATTTTTATCTTTCAACTCATTGGTTTCAAGTCTCGTTGCTATGCTATAAATTTCGAATGAATTCAGCTAAATTGGCGTAATATTTTGCCTACAGTTGGAAATAATTTTTTGATTCATTTTTATTTATTGTATCCTGATGTTTCTTTATAAATTCTTGAAAAGATCTTATCATTAAGAACCATATGAAAATTATCTATGGTCTTAATTATCCAAATATAATACAAATTACATACGAAAAATCTTGTTTCAAACATAACACAAATGGTAAAATCTTGCTTGGACGCAAGTCCCGATTTTTCTTGCCAAGATCTACGCACACTTGGAGCTATCTATTTTGTTATATGTATTTTATGCCTAATACCATATTTTATCGTTTTGAAGGTGATCATGTCGAATAAAGTTTTTATTCAACACTATTCTTACAAGATTATGATCCATCTTGGGATTATGGATATTGGGCAATTGGTGTCTTATTATGTTATTTATAGTTTTATGCTGCTAACTAACTCGGACTTTGGATTTTTTATTAGCAAAGTATATAGGGGTATAGATAATTGGATGGGGAGGGGGATCTCCAAAAATCTAACTATTTTGTCAAAATTTTAATTTTTTTAACGATAAAACAGGAGACCAAATCTAAAATTTGGGGGGGGGGTCATGAAAAAATTTTGCCCCATAGTTGAAAAACAGAAATTGCACTTGGAGTTCCCAAAGCCTATCGGCACAGGAGTCGATGCTAGACTGACTTCCATGTACACCCTTACTCCATTCTACTATCAACAAGGGTTCCTAGCTTGGCCCATATGAACAGTAGCCGAGGTCCGACCCAATATTGCCTAGAGTCGGGCCGAAGAGCTTCGGTTCTTTTCTACTTCCTGTACAGAGTATGCAGAAATTATCCGACCCCTTATAGTAAGATATATCTAGATACTTTATTGGCCATAACTTTTGATTGGAGCAACCATATACCGAGATCTTGATGCCATTTTAAAGCTACGAACGTGAGCTTTAAAATGACACCAAGATCTCGATGTTCCTAACAAAAGTTATGATGAAAAGTAACCGACAATAGGGTTCGAATAATTTCCGCATACCCTGTAGACAATATTTTTTTAAAACTCGATTCATTTTAGGCTTCATCAGCAATTTCGAACGGTACATGGGTCGGCGAAGCATCTATGATTTTCCTATTAGGAATTAATCGGTTCATTAAACTTGTAAATATTCAATTCCCTCTATGGTTACACGAAAAAACATTTTACAATGTAGAATCATTTTCTTAATTTTATTTTTATAAGTCTCATGGTACTTATTTACACTACCCTCCTCGTGGGAATCAATATCTTCTAAAACTCGGTCAGGTTGAGCTAAAAGCAGCTCGAATCGATTGGAATCTTGTTTTTCGACCACGAAAACCACCTAGAACTTAAAGTCGGCAGAATTTAATGTTATTTATCCAATCAGGGTTTTCGTGTCGATACTCGAACTTGTTCAAAATTGTATGTGGTTGTATTACATTTCGTTGGTTCAACCCCAATATATCGAAAACGATTTCATTGAGCCCCTCGGGTGACAAAAAGAAAAGATGCAATACTTTCTGAACTGCCCAATAAATAAGCGGCAGTTTCAGTTTCTCCTGGGTCTAGCTTGGCTTTGGTCATTGTTAAACTTTTTCGTCATGTGTCTACCGAATATGGGAGCTCTCTTATATCCAGATGATTTTATTTATGAAGATGGGAATTCTTTAATCACCGTAGATATGATCTTTGCTATACAAAATTGGTATATTTTGGTAGTTTTAGCGATAACATGTTGTTTATATGTCGTTACTGTTATTTATTTAATAATCCAAGTAATTTGACCATGCATGTATAGGGGGCGCTAATTGGCGCCCTTCGCTTAGACAAGCCCAAAAAATAAAGACGCCTTATCCAAAGCAGGCACTATAACATTCGCCACGTTTCATGTTCGCCACGACAACTTTTGCCACGTTGTCAAAAAACTATAACTTTCACCACATTAACTTTCGCCACGTTCGTGTCAATATACATATTGATTGCAAATCAGGCAACTCAATTAGTCTGAAATTAAATGTTTATTGACATGAAATTGGCGAAAGTTACGTGGCGAAAGTTACAAGGCGGAAGTTAGTGTGGCGAGATTCGTGGAGAAAGTTATAGTGCCCCAAAACCTACTTCATCACTTTGAATTAACCCCCTTCTACGCAAAAAGTTGAAAAAATCTTAAGAACCTCCCCCCCCCCAAGCACAGTTTCCAAAAATAGCATCCCCTCTATACATGTATGAATTTGACTATATATAAATATAAGATATCCAAATACTTTAGAGAAGGTTGATGACCAGTACGACTCAAGTTATTGTGGCGCATGAATGGCGTCTCTTATTACAAGCAATATTTATTTGTCTATTTAAGTCAGTCATATGTGGAATGTGGAATTACTACACTCCTCCAAGGAAAATACCGTATATAATCTTTATTTGCTTCTCTATCATTGAATCAGGATATAATCCTTACTTATATTTTGTAGCCAATAAGTGAGTTTTTTTTTTAAATGTTGGGACTGTAAGTGACTTTAAGTTCGCTCAGACTCTAGGTTACGGTAAATTACAAGATAACTTTCGTAGAGAGGCGCAAAAGTTTGTTGGACTGCCCGGTCTTGAACCTTCATTGACGGTTCCTGCTTTCCATTTTAGCGTCGACACTTAACCCACTGCTCTATGCAATCAACAATTGTTTAATTTTTAAACTTCCTTCTAATATATTGATTTTTAGAACTTTACGTCGACATGTATTTAACTTGGTATTCAAAGAAGACAACAAAATCATGGTGGTAAACGCGATGAACGTTAGGACAAAATCAATTAATATAACACAATCTAGACAAAATTGATTTGTATATATTTTTTTAAATAAAGTGACATTAGCACAGGGATACCAAGTTCAAAAAATACGAGCGCGCATATCCAGGAATCATTACTGAGCCTTAGGTACTATTGGATCTTAGTTTCACGGAATCCTATAAAGTGACAGCCGTAGAAACCTTGGGGGTCTTAGTAACAAAATACATACTAAGCTTTAGGTATCGAGAGGTCTTAGTATAAAGTTTACAAAATCGCATTTTTGAGCAAAAATAGAGAAAATTTAACAATTTTTGATGAAAAATGGCATTATTTAGTGTAAAAATTGAAAAAATGGACATTTTTATTGAAAAAAAACGAAATTTTGGTGAAAAAATTTTTTTCTAAAAAAATAAGGGGGAACAATTAGAAAATTTTTTTATTTTTCGAATTTTGGGCGGGAGCATGTGCCCCCTCTAGCTACGGCACTGGTCTTAAATACATTGGGGGTTTTAGTGCCCCAGGACTGATTTAGGGGGGGGGAGTAAATAAGGATGTATTTCATAGGTACGCAAGGAGGGAGCCTCCCCCCTGACCCACGCACGCACGGACCCAAAATTGAGGGGAGACCACACGCTCATGGGCCCAAAATTGAGGAGTGATTACACATAGACCCCGCCGAACATATGAGGTGGTCCATAAAAATTGGGTGCAGAAGACTACCTCAAGCTAAAAAAAAAGGTCGTTTGGTGGTGGGGGACCACCTCATCGGGGGTGGTCCCCCACCATCTTGTCGACCTATGATGTATTTTTAAAAAACTGATTTGAGGGGTATACGCGCAATCGATTTCTCGCATAGAAAAAACCCTCTATAGGGTTATTTTGGTGAAAATTAAAAACTTTGAAAAAAATGAAAAAAAACTCGCAAAAATCGCAAAAGTGTCATTTTTTATTGGGCACACTTTATAATGCCCCAGCGTTGAAAAGGTCTTCCTTTTTCTTTGACATGTGTATTGTGTGTTCAGAGTGGAAGATAGATGATTACAAAAATGTGCAAAAATTTGTCACTTTTAAATCTGTTTTGTTGCAAAAATAAATATTTTTGAGAAGAATTCATCTGCTTCTGTTAAAACAGAATTGATCATTCGGTTGGGAAAAAATGAAAGATACAAATTTTATAATCAATTTTATGAAGGGTTCCATTCACAAATTTTTATTGAATTTCACAAGAAACTCTTATTAAAGGGATGGTGCACGCTCTAACAATTTTGAAGAACTGATTTTCGTGCCAATAATTAGATCAAATTGCTATTCAGGCAATTTTGCTGAATCTGTAAATGTTTTTCAAAAAAGATTTTTGTTTAAAACTTGTTGAAAAAAGTTGAAAAGTGTCGAAAAAGCAACCAAAATGTTTGTTTGTATGAAAAAATTTTATTTTTTCAACAAAGCTTTCAAGCGTTTCAAAAAATTTGGAACAAAAAACTTTTGAAAAACAATCACAAATTCAACAAAATTGCCTGAAGATCTAGTTATTAGCACGAAAATCTGTTCTTCAAAATTGTTAGAACGTGCACCGTCCCTTTAAGCCATCACCCTGTTTCCGACCCATGAACACTTTTCGGTGTAAAAGGGAGATTCAACTGTATCAAAAAATTCAATCTTGTATAATCGAACTTCTCGGCAATTTGAGTGACAAGTAAGACGCTTGCCACTACACCATGATACTTAGGGTGGCAGCTAATGCTTAGTACCGAAAAGCTCTATATTTATCTAATGTTCACGCTTCTCTGTGCCTTTAATAATATTCTCCATAAAGCTAGTTTTTTGTTGATCTTTCCTGTTTTTCAGGGTATTTTCCGTCATGTGCTCANCTATATTTATCTAATGTTCACGCTTCTCTGTGTCTTTAATAATATTCTCCATAAAGCTAGTTTTTTGTTGATCTTTCCTGTTTTTCAGGGTATTTTCCGTCATGTGCTCAGAATGGGGCAAAGACCACGATCGCTTTCCTAAACACGGCTGCCCCGAACAATGGAATGTGTTTCGCTTTGCAAAAGATAGTGCGACGGGCATATTGTTGTTTTATTTCTACACAGTTTTATTGCAGCAAGGAAAAGGCAGAAGGTCGGGCACTCCCGTTCTTTTACAGCTCAGTCGAACTTTTGCACTCGGCTGGCTTCCCCGACAATCTATTTTTTAGCGGAATCCCCCATTCCGCTGCACATTTTGCCATTTGACTGATAGCACTGACTCCGAAGTGGCCTAATTTTTTCTTTTCTGCTTTAAACTCGTGAAGGATATCTCGTAATTCTCTATTTCGTAATTCTTTTTATTTGATTTAAAAAATTATGAGTTCCAATGAATATGCCTTGAGTGATAATGAAAGGCGAGCAAGTAAGAATTTTGTTTTTATTGAATAAAAAATTACAGGGTGTATAAAAAACCGTAATTTGAGCGATTTTTTCATGTTTTTTCGACCCGAAAATTTTTAAAAAATGACCTTATTGTGTTAATTTTATGCAGGAAATCGATTGTGCGCATTTCCAACGCTCGAAAACACTTCCCTGAATCAGGGAATCGAAGTGTATTGAAGAGAAAATCGAAAATTTTTAGATTCTCTGCCTGAAAATGACTGGGGGTAAATTTATGCGGGAATCGATGGCGCACAAAAAAGATCTTGAAAACGTTTCCCTGGTTCAAGGAATAAGGTTGTGTGTATTAAGTGATGACCAATTTTTGCTATAATACATCAATTTTTCTTTGATTCAGGATCAGGGAAGCGTTTTCAAGCTTCGAAAATACACGCAATCGGTTTCCACTTAAATTTACCCCTAAAAAATCTTTAAAATTTCGATTTTCGCTTCAGTATACACACTCTAATTCCCTGATTCAGGATCAGGGAAGCGTTTTCAAGCTTTGGGAATGCGCGCAATCGATTCCCCGCATAAAATTATCCCCATTAGGGTCATTTTTGAAAAAAATTTTCGGGTCAAAAAACAAGAAAAAAATCGCCCAAATTTCGATTTTTTTAATACACCCTGTAAACAAATATTTTTTAGTTATTGTTGCCTTAGGAAAATTAATGAAACAACATATGCCAAGTTATAATATTATTTATAAATTTAGAACCAGATGCAAAGGTAAGACTTGGAATTTTTTAAAATATCGATTCTGAACTAGAGATATGCACGGGCTAGACCGACCCTAGTGCCTGATCTGATTACTTTCTGTGACGACCCGCAGAAGACCAGGCAGATCCCAGGACCAGTCTTGCTTAGGTCGGCCTGGCCATAGGGCCGTAGTTAGAGGGGGCACATGCCCCCAAAAAAGGTATTGCCCCCTCCAAACCCGAATCCTACGGCCTTGCCTGGGCGGATCACTTTTTTCGGTCCATAGCAGTCAGGCCCGCTGTAGAGCCAGTCCGACAAAAATTGAGTCAGACTTGGTCTCGGCCATGCTCCTCTCTATTCTGAACCCTTCCCTATCACCTCTTCATTTCCTATATTAATGGTCTTATCGAATAGAGAAAATGGACAGAAAAAGAAATTATAAAAGTATCAAAAAAGGACCTTAAAAAACTCCAAAAATCGTGCTTGTGTGGGTTAGCAAGAAAGCCGAGAGCGTCAAGACATATGACTTTTTTTATCAGTATTCCTTATATATTTTCGTCTTGCAAAAGTCTTAAAAGACACAAATCATCTCCATCTCCAATAAATATAACTTTTTTTTAAAATCATACAATTGTTGTGCTTTTTAGGATTATCGACGATACATGAAGAAGATGAACATTATTGGCATATCGAAAGCCAAAACTGCTATTGTCTAAATATGAAACTTTGCTCAACTTGTAAAAAATGAAATATCACATCTCAAGCAATATACCGGTCGACAAGTATGATCAAGTGGTAGAGATCTGCTAGTCAAAATTTTTTTGGAGTTATTTGTATATCAGTATTGTTCTCATGTACCTATATATAAAGTTATTTATTGCTTTATAATAAAAATTCGTATAAAATTTATTTTTGTGGTGATCAATGATTTTTAACAGGTTCAACACCCAAATTTACGTCATTAGTTTATATGAAACCTTTTTCGGCGAACACATGCTCTTTGTTAGACATGCTTCGAAAAAAGAAAACTATTTTTTCTGCACTAGAAATTTTTGTTGACACACGTATAGCGTACATTGATTAAATTTGATTGAAGTCATTTTTTGATCTATGAGCGTTGAGAAAAACGAAAACATCTTATGTTTATATTGATGGGAAGCCCCAAGTCGGGGATTTCTTAAAGTTGTTTTGTCATCTAGAAAATCTTTCGAGCAATCAAAGGGTTGATCTATCACCCCATACAGTATAATATATTAAGAATTGATAAACAAAAATCGAAGATCAAATTTTTATTAGTATTCGATGTCCGGGTAAGTCATGATCACTTATTTATTGCTCATGTTTTCTTACAAAAACCTTTTGTGACGCTATCTTTTTGCAACTAGGAATATCAATCACGACTTTCAGGTAAACCTGTGACGTAGGCAGCCCCAAAAACGGAGGGGCGATACTGTAGTTGATTTTTGAAAAATGGACATTTAATAAAAAATTTCAGATTTTCGGGGCGCTATAGTCTGTTTCAAGAGAAGAGTGCTAAAAAGTTAGCTCTCTATAGACAGTGAACAAGAAAGCTGCCCGTCCGATCTGGCAAGTTAAGCAACGTTGATTCCGAAGGTTCGATCACACTAGGGTAAAACTTTTGATTTCAAAAATTTTTTTGATTTTTAGCCTCAGGGTTTCACCCATAATTGTTTATATTATTTTTAAAGGTCATAAAAAATATTTTAGAAGATGGAAAAAAAATTTAGAAAAAATTTCACTGCAAAATTTTTAATGTGAAAAACACTTTTTTGACCTTGGCCGGAAACACAAAGGTACGCAGCATGCATGAAATGATCTTTTGAGACCAACCACGTAACTTTCTTCTTTGTATAACATGCTCGAATATTTCACGGCCGTATGGCCATATCAAAGATCAATTTAAAGTACAATCTACAGTTTTCATCACATGATGTTTTTGCTGTACTGAAACACTTCATCCAACTGCAATATTTTTTGAAAATAACAATGTAAAATTAGTTGAAAAATAATAAAAATAAAAAAGTCCTTTCTTATGTACAACTTCAAAAATAATAACATCAAGATATAGAGCATTTCTCATCAAGATTTTAAAAAAGCTCAGCGCCGGTAGCGCAAGAGCAAAAAAATTGGTATAAACTTGACTAGTAATTTTTTTATTAATCAAGTTTTATACTAAATCAAGTTTTCAAGTCGATGCGGAAATTCAAAATGTCTTTTCCTAATAATGACCCGGCTGATAAGTCGCTTAGAAATCCAGTTAATCAGTTTATATGTTTTATCGATTTTCGAAAATAACGTGGTCTTAGCAGGTGAAAAATTTTCATTCTTTAGTTTTTTAAACCCATTTTTAAACTTCTCAATTTAATCTTTTTGACGTAAAATGTTTGTCTTTCGCATTCTTAGGTTGCCAGAAAATTTAAGAAAAAAATGAATAGCCTTGTTTTTAAGCTGATTAGAGGCACATTTTAAACTTTGTGTAAGGAACGGAAGTTGATTTTTTAGATTTAAAGACATATGGCGAATTCTCTCGTCATAGACTTTCCTCGTCTGAGACTCAAACAATATTGAGTAAAAATGATGGGGCATACATATATGCGGACAAGGGGGGGGATTGGACCCAAAATACAAATTGATTTCGTATTTTTAAAGGGGGAGTGCAAATTAGGGTCCTTTCTCCAAAAAAACAATTTTTTTAAATTGACTTTCTAGGGGTAAAAATAATGTGAAAGATCGATTGCGCACATCCCTCTCGCGTGAAAATGCTTCCTTCACCTTGTTTTCGAGAAAATAGTACTATTTTTAACGTGAAATAGTGCTATTTTCGCGAAAACAAGGTGAAGGAAACATTTTCACACGACGGAGATGTGCACAATCGATTTTTCACCCTATTTTTGCCCCTAAAAGGTCATTTTTCAACAAAAAAATTTTTTGATAAAGGGCCCTAATTTTCACCCCTTTAATATGATAAGTTTATAGAATTTTTTCGATTTTGCGTCAATACACCGAATCCATTCCCTGAATCAAGGTCAGGGAAGCGTTTTCACGGTTCGGGAGTGCGTGCAATCGATTCTTTTGCTTTACCCGCAAATTCTTACCTCAATTCTTACCCCAAAAGGGGTCTTTTTAGGCAAAAATCGCATTTTTGCGGCTTTTCGCTTCAATGCACAATACGCCTTCACTGAATCAGGAAAGTGTTTTTCGCTTCGAAAATGTCAAATTCGGATTCCCCTCATGTTTTTACCCCTAAAGGGGTCATTTCCAGAAAAAAATTTTCACGCGAGTGGTCCGCCCCATTGTGTAGTAGCTCCAAAAATTTTGTAAATTCTTTAAAATTTTAGGTAAACCTCCCAAAAACCCATTTGCGGATTCATCCGAATCTAAAGAGCTTCCAATCGAAAAATTGAGACCCGAAGATAATGACGACAAAGAATATTATGATGATGAAGAAACTCAAAAACCTCAAATACCAAGAATTTATGCTGGTGTAACTCCAGCGCCAATACGACAAAATATATTGTATACAATTTTGCCAACGTTGCAGAAGAAGACTTATAAGTATTGTCCATATAATCAGTATACATTTGCTACAACATGTCGACCTGGGAGGAGATTGAGATATGATTTACAAGTAGGATATACCCATACATGTCGAGGGAATCAATTTTGTAAAATGTGCATGGGCTAATATTTTTTATGCTTTTTAAAATCAATGGGAAGAGGGAAGGTTTTGCATGAGGGATGGGCCTTTACTTTTTTGTCCTTTCTGTATAGGAGGAAGGGGTGCCAATTAGCATCAATTAATTCATCTGTGGCTCTTCATCCTTATTACCAAAACTTTGAAAATCTCAACTTTTATCTCATTCCCATATTTTACCCTAATCATTTAGGTATTTTGCCAAGAATACTCTGAGTATTGTGGTGTGCCTAATATCAATCTTTATCCGAGTCAATATCCTCAAGAGCCATATCGACCAGCTGGGTATGGCCAAAAACAACAAAATGGACATTTTGGTATTGGAAGGAGTTTTGGTTTTGGTCTGGGTGCTATACCCGGATTTCAAATAACTGCAAGTCAAGGAGCGGACATAGGACCACTTCCTGGCTTAGATCAAGTATGATTTTTTAGCTGATGTCTATATGTCTAGACGTTAAACAAAAATTTCTTTCAAATTTTGTTGTAAAGTGCATTGATCTTTATCTTTGGCAATCGTAATATCACATTTGTTATTGTAAGTTGAAAATCAGATTTTCAAAATTAAAATCAAAACACGGGATCAATCATATGGGTTAACTTTCATCATTTATTTTTAGATAGGAGGATTTATGCTTAACGAGGGTAGCATCGTCGGCGTTCTAGGGCAACAAACCGGAAGAGAACCAGCCCGGACCATGAGTAGTCTATCGAGTGGATATCCATCACTTGGGCTCGATCCAAACACCCAGGCAGCTGATCGAAGAGCAACAAATGCTGCTCTTCGAGCATTAGGAATCCCATCATTACCAGGAATTGGCAGCAGTAAGTTTTTTTTTTTATCAAAAACAACAAAAAAATCTGATAATTTGAGCTTTGGCCTAGGTTTTGAACTAAAATTGTAAAAAAAAACAAGAAAATTGAACATTAATTTAAATTTAGAGTCTAGCATTTTTCTTACAAAAAATGTAAGTTTACTTTTTTAGTTCTCGGTGGGCTTCAAGGACCGAATGGAAAATCTCGTAAAGCAGGGCCCTTGTTAGATCCTGGTTATGATGCAGTGGATAAGAAAGCTCCGTTTGCAACTGGTAAAACAGATGGAAACCATGTTGACCTTCCTGGTCCACTTGGCAGAATTGAATATTATAGAGGTGTTGGTCTTGGTATAGGTTAAATTTATTGTATTACATAAATAATATGAGGTATAACAAATTTATTTACAATATATAAGCTGAGTATATGCAAATCATAAGTATAAAAAATCTATCGTCATGTCTGTTCGTACGTATTCGCGATTATCTCCAAAACGCCGAAGCGGATTCACCTGCGGTCTTTTTAACACTCGGCAGACTGATGGTGAGAACTGTTGCTCAATTTTTTAAAATACTATCGATAAAATTATTTAGTAAAAATGTAGCTCAGAATTTGTCCGTTCTAATAAGCCTTCGGTTATCACATAATTCAACTCCGTCGAGGAGATAGGACTTAAGAATAGTCTCTGTAAGGATCACCGGGCCGGCGGGCCAAGGATCAGGGATTTTTTTTGTGTCCAATAAAATTGGTAGGATATTGGTCCCTAGTCACGGAATCGAGAGAAAAAATTCTGAAACATCACCCCCCGTGGACCTGGGGGTCAAAAAATCGGCTTCAGGATCGACTCCGATTTGGGTAAACCCGACGCCAATCGATTCCCCGACCTCGATTTGAACACAAAAGTGCCAAAAACGACGATCGGTGACCTCAGAAATCCATACTTAGATCAGGAAAACCGATTTTTGACCCTACAAATTTCACAAAAAATGATCTATCTTCTAAAATACTGTTAAGTTTTCCCCCATTTTTTTGCCCAGATGTAGTTCAATATATCCCTGATATTTATAACATAGAGCTATAAAAATGTGAGAGGACTCAAAATTACTTTGAGGGTCATGAACATACGGATACCTAAGGCGGATTTGGCTCAAACACGCCAAAGACAATTTTGTTACTTGAAAATAACGACGGCAATCGATTCCTCGATCCTACTTTACTACAGGAAGGTGCTATCCGTTTTTAATTTAGACTTCAAGAAGCCTTGGAAATAGACAAAAACGGTTTTGACCATGTTTACCCATTTTAATGGGCAAAGTCCTAAAACACAATTTTTTCACCTGAAAATAATTACGATTATTTCAAAAATTTGGAGCAAATTCCTAAGAAAATTTAGGACTTTGTCCACTAAAATGGGTAAATATGTCAAAAAACCGTTTTTTGTCTATTCCCAAGGCTTCTTGAAGTCTAAATTAAACGGATAGCACCTTCCTGTAGTAAAGTGGGGTCGAGGAATAAGTGAAAAGTGAAGTGTAAAAACTTTTGGAACAACCCAATATGTGCAAAATAAATATATGTACAAACAACAGATGTATAAATATCTGGCTACATTCTTAAGAAATTTTTCAAATTTTGACCAAAAAATGCCATTTTTCTTAAGAAGTTTTCGATTTGGGGGGCATGCTCCCTAGCTCTACCACTGGTGCAAAAATCAATGTCTCCCCTAATCCAGAAGTGGTTATTTGAAAAATCCAGTCTCTAATTACAATCATGCCTTCTCACCCTGAACATATCATTAACTTTTACTCGAAATTTCTCAGAAACAATAAAATAAACAAAAAACGTTGTCGCACTAGTAAAGACTACGAATAAATTATTCACACTGTTCCCTAACATAGTTAAAAATGAATCCGAATAAACTTCTGACCCTATAAGACATTCAACCACATCTAACAAGATTAGCAATAGCCTAGAAACTAAAAATCTCACTGACAAAACAATTATGAGTAAATCAGATTCAGAGCTGATCATATTATGAGACGCATTTGCGAGTAGTATTGCTCTTTTTATTGAGGCCTTTTTAAGGACTATGCAAATTTTTGCTAGCATAATGAAGACTATTATATATGGTACAACTGAGTAAAAAGCGAGACTGAAAAAAATTCTATACCCGAATTGATAGAAATTAGACTCGATTAATGCAGTTAGCTCAATATAATAGAAATCGTTAAGCTCGTCATATGATATAGATAGTTCAAAAAATCTTGGAATTGAAAAAACAATCGCACATAGGCACAAAATACCGAGCTTGATGTGAATTTCACGATAAGATTGCGATTCTAAGGTAATAGTTTTAAAGAGTTGAGAACATAAGGCTTGATATCGATCTTTGACTAAAATTAGCATTAACCAAACGCTAGCTACGACGGAGGCATTCGATAAGGTATACCTAAATTTTGCAATCATTTGTAGGAGACAAAAAATTAACGCTCTAGAAAATTAAAAAATATTCAATTATTTCAATTTTTATAGGGTACTTTGGTACTACTTCGAATTAGCTACCCCCACGTGACAGGGTACTGGAACCGGAAAAAATTTTTCCAAAGAAGGTTCTTTAGAGGTATTTTTATGCGAGGAATCGATTGCGCGCATTCCCGAAGCTTGAAAATGCTTCCTTCATCATAACTAGGGAAATTTATGGAGAAATCCCCTTGAAAACAAGTTTTTTAAATTTTTAGCATATGGTTCTTGTTAAAAATGTGGCCCTAAAGATGCCGTTGGGATAAGAATACAACAGCTTAATGGATTACATGGATACTAGTGGCCACTCGTCCGAATTTCAATAAACTTTCAATAAAATCGTGTTTATTGAAACGATTGGCTCAACTTCTCCAAAACCTGATTTTGGGAAGAATCAGAAAACAGAATTTAATCGTGTGTGAAGTTTCTTTTTGCAGCTGTGTATTACAACGAAAACATGTGCACAGTATTCAAAGCCCTGATTCAATCAAAATCTGTGTATTGACACGATTGGTCAATTTTTTCAACAAAAAATCGACTGTGTGTCAATTCACAGATTTTTATTAAATTAGGGATTTGACGACTGTGTACATGTTTTTGTTGTAATACACAGACGAAACTTCATTTACAATTATCTCGATGACGAGAGCTATTCAAAACATGCCGAAAAAAATTTTAGTACAAAAAATTTGTTTGCTCAGGTATTTTTTGCGCAGAAAAAACAATTTGGTCCTCAAGGGGAAAAATTTACTTCTTTTACAAAAAAAATGAAAAGTTTTCCTAATGGTTCCCCATTATAATTTTCGCCCAAAATTTTCATTTTTAAGCAAAAAATTTCCATTTTTTCTTCAAAATTCATCATTTCTCGCCAAGAGAATCTTCATTTTCTGAGCATTTTCAAAAAAAATTTTCGAAAAAATCACATAAGAGGGGACCCATATGCAAAAGTGGCCTCCCCAAAATGAAATATATACACGCCACTAGCAAGAGGGCAGGGTAGCAGGTGACCCTCCCCTAGTGGGCCAAAATTTTAAAAAAATCCCTACACATAAAGGTCTTCCTTATATTTTTTTGGAACAAATTAGTCTTTGTTAGGAAAGGGTCCCCACCCTAGCGGACCCACCTATGCCACTGATCTTCCCCACAGCTACTCCACTGCTTAGTACCTACTTACCATATTGGTACTGTCCTAACATAAACACCTAAAGATTCATAATCAAAAA